>CM051234.1:124725417-124856417 GCA_027917425.1 Gastrophryne carolinensis | reverse complement strand
CAAATCCTCAGCAGCAGAGTGAAGCTGGCTGCATGCTGCCAGCCCATCGTGGGCAGCATGCAGAGACTGAGCCGACAGTCCCCAGTGTTAGCTCTGCTGCTGAGGATTTGCCAAGCAGACCTGTGGCTGTTGGTGGACCAACCCGGGGAATTGGGAGGCGTAGTTGACTACGTTGCCCACTTGCCCAGGGGAGGGGCGCGCCGATGATGGAGTCAGCATGGCACCATGAGGGGCGGCTATTTCGCCTCCAAAATCAACGAAACCACGAGCATCTTCATGGGCAATTAGAAACATTAAACAACACCTTAAACTCCATGCTGACTGAATTTAGGTCCAACAACAGCCACATGGCCACCTTATCCAATAATTACAGTGCCATGCTTGAGGAAGTTCGAAATAGCAACAGCCACATGGCCACCTTAACTAACAATCTCAGTGCCATGATGGCTGAATTTCGAACTTCCAATAAAAACATGTTGGAACAGTTGCAGATTCTGAATGCCACACAGGCCCAGGTGAGGGCCCACCTCCAAGAGCCCCAACCTGGGATTTATGGGCATCCCCCATTTTAAGGCCTATTTGGCCTGTATCTGCTCCACATCTTTGCTCTACATCCCTACTGTATTGACCTGTCTGGGGAGCCCTACCAATATACCTTTTTGGGATGGCTTTGCTTGTTTGCTTTGGATTTGCGCCCATATAGCTCATTAGAGTGCTGAGGTAGGCCACTAGCCAATGCCGGGAGGTGAAGCCTTAATGAACCTGCCACTCAAGCTGTTGCGCTGCATGCTTGTGGCCAATTATATTGGTTCTGGCTCCTCCTGTTTGTAGGCATGATTGGGGGACATTCTGGCCTGGCAAACTACTACCTTGACCCCTGGCTGAGATTGAACTGGACTTGGATTGGGACTGGGGGTTCTTGTTTGGGTGGCACACTGAGTAACAGGTGTAGATGTGGCATAGGTTTGGCTGCTTTACACCTGTGCCTGTGGCAAATGTGGCCAAGCAGGAGAGGGTGTGTCTGTGGGCCTATTTGTTTGCTGCCCAATGTGGACATGGCAATGCTTGTCACCTATGTTTTTTAAATTTTCATTTGTCAGAAACTTTGGACAGGGGTGCCTTACTTTAAAACTCCTGCCTCTGGGCAATTGCTATGTGGCCTGATTTGCCTAAACTTTCATTTGTGGTTTGGCCATGTATTTAATGCAACTAGGGGAGTGACCATCAACTCCAATGTTTGCTTTGGAAATAAACTACATAAAATTTTAATTAAACTGTTGTGGACTAAGTTTATGGCTTTATGATTTTGGGGAATAAAGATGACTTAAAGTAGGCACTAACAAATTTGGAACATCCAAAAAAAAAGAGTCTAAAATCACGTGTGAGGTTCTTTGTAATTATTTCTTTATTGTTTGTAAAAGTAAGAAACAAACATACAAACACAAAGGTCCAAAAACACAATTAACAAAAAATAAAGGGACAAAACAAACAAAGGAACACCAAATTAAGCAAAATGTGTCTCAATTCAATTAGACCACAAGGCTTGGGCAGACGCACTCGGTGGGCCACGATAGTCCTTGTCTGGGTCATCGGTGGGTGGAGAGGGGGGCAAATCCACATACCGGGGGACACGCTGCAAAATAGCAAAATTATGCAACACTGCAAAGGCCATTATAATATCTATGACCTTTTTGGGGTCATACTGAAGTGCTCCCCCGGTATGGTCCAAGCATCGGAAGCGGGTCTTCAACAGGCCAAACGCCCTCTCCACCACGGCCCTGGTCTTCCTGTGAGCCCTATTATATGCCTCCTCGGCTGCATTATGGGCCGGAGGACGGACGTCAACAGCCACGGAAGGAGTGGATAGCCGGAATCACCTGCCAAAATGTATTATAAAAAACATAAATTACACATTACTCAATAAATGTAATCCCCTAAACGGGCCATCAACATGACTAAGAGGCTAGGTCACATTTGCTACACAGCATGAGCATACATAGTGCACAGGCCAAAAAACATCAAATAGATGTGGGAACAGATTAAACTTCCAAGATGGCGGATGAGGGACATTCAGCCAGACTGCTAACAGGTATTGGTTTCGGACAGTGCTGCTTAGAATTCTCGGATGTCTTACATTTTCAGGACCCTGTATCTGCTTTGTATGAGTCCAAAACAGCTCTAACCCGGCCCCTGCACTTTATCTCCTCTACTCAGTAAGTGTAATGCATCTAATCAAAGATGGCGCAGACCCTATTATAAATTTCAGAACAGAATTTCAGCAGAGTGTGGGGAAGACTAATTCTTACTTTACTCTAAATTAAATTTTAACATTTGGCTAATGCAGGACTAACATTTGGCAAGGCTTTGTTGTTTGAAAAATCGAATGGTTAAGGTCGTGTTTAACATGTAAACAAGGTGTTCAAATAGGCATAGTTTCATACATGGGACACAAACTAAATTCATATCCATACATAAAAAAAAAAGAAACTTACCAAGGAGCCATCCACCGGAAAATTCCCCAGACTCAAACCGACCGTACACTCCAGATCTTCGAAGAATGTAGGCATCATGGGATAAGCCTGGGAACTCGGCGAGCAGACTAATGAACCGCATGTCCAGGGCCACCACTGCTTGGACATTCATTGAGTGGCCCATTTCGCAGTTCCTGGGATAAAAAAAAAAAAAAAAACATTAGAAAGGGAAGGAAAACTAGGAAAACACTAACTAATCACTCCCTAAGCAAAACCTGTGGTCCAATTAAAATAGCAATAAACAAGTACATAAGTATTTTGTTTAGCAAAAAAAGAATATGTATGTTTGAAAAAGGAGAGATTAACTTTCCTGTGTCTATTTCAGGTACACATTAAAATGTTTCCTTGGTGAACATGTGACATTTTTATGCAACTAAATATGGTCCATGGGTCCACAGGGACTATTTACAAGGAGGGAATAATTTAAAGGAGGGAATAATTAAAAGGAGAGATACATTACAATGAGGGTTACATTACAAGGAGGGATTACTTACAAGGAGGGAATAATTACAAGCAGGAAATAATTACAAGGAGGGATTCATTGCAAGGAGGGATTATGTAAAAGGAGGGATAACTTAAAAGGAGGGATAAATTACACTGAGGGATTATTTAAAATGAGGGATTATTTTAAAGGACGGATAATTTACAAGGAGGGATTAATTACAATGAGGGATTACATAAAAGGAGGGATTATTTTCAATGATGGCTAACTTACAAGGAGGGATTAATTACAAGGAGGGAATAATTATAAGAAGGGACATTTTACAAGGAGGGACTTTTTGAAATTTTTTGGACATAAAAAAAAAACGGAAACAAAATATGACTGATTGGACTTGCCCGTAGATATACTCGTCGACTGCCGGAGGCACCAGGGCAACGTGGGTGCAGTCAATGGCACCCATGACTTTGGGCATGTCGGCGATGTTATAAAATGCCAGCTTAATCGCGTTTATGGCTACCATGTTGTCAGGAAAACAAATATATTTCCGAGTAATGGTAGCCATGCATTCCAAAAACTTGGATAGCGTGCGGCTCAGCGTAGGCTGGGAGATCCCCATGGAGAGGGCACCCAGATTCTGGAAGGAGCCGTTCGCCAAAAATTGCAGGCAGCCAAGCATCTTGGTCATACCTGAAATTGCTTGCCCCTTCCTTGTGGTGCGGGCTAACCATGGCTGCAGCTCACTATACAATTTATGGAGGGAAGCGCGATTAAGTCTGGTGAGCTCAAACAGCTCAACGTCATGCATGCCATTGATGTGCATGCGTCACCGGTGCAATCTGGTCTCAGCGCTCCGGACAATTTCAATGCCCATGAGCTGCAGATCCTCATGCTCCTCAAATACACTAGAGTCATCCATAGCTGCTAGTCTCGAGGTCAAAATGGTCCCGTAAGGGGATCGCAAAGGAAACAGATTTATAGGGTGGTGGTCCGTCGGCAATCAGCTCTCTGAATGAGACGCATAACGTAAGTTATCTGAACGAACGAAAAATATCAGATTTGTTTTGGAAAATGACCTGAATTAACGCAAATGTTCCGATTTGCTTTAGTTCATCGAAAGCACATATACGCATTTGCCCGAACGTTCATAGGAATGAAAAATGGCTGAAATTTTTGTGTATCTTGGGAAGGTGATAGATTGTAGGAATCCTGGGGGTTTGCATTTTCAAGTAGTTGTATTCTTTTTTGTTTAAGATTCACAGTCTTCTACCTTTGTCCAAGATGTTCAATAGTTTTGTATAATATTCTTTTGTGGGATCTGTTTTTAGTTTCTCATAGGTGTGTGCGTCTGATAACAGTCTATTGGTTTCCTGGATGTATTTGTCTTTGTCTAATATTACTAGCCCTCCTCCTTTGTCTGCTGGCTTTATAACACAATATTGTTTTTTTGTTTTATGGATTTAATTAGTTTCTTCTCCTCTTTTTGTTTGAATTTCATCTCTCTATTGGTTTTGATTTCTAATGATTTCAGGTCCTTAATGACTAGGTCTTTGAAGACTTTGATTGCTCTTCCTAATGTTTGCGGATTGAAGGTGGAGTTGTTTCTGCAAGTACTATATTGGAATGGTGTGGGTTCTAGTATCTGGGTGTTATTTTCCGTACTGTTAAGGTTTAAAGTATTTGCTCCTTCTTCTTGGGTTACTAATCTCCTTTGTTGTTCTGCTGTGTTTTTTTTATTTTTATTACATGTTATAACAACTTCTTTGTTTACAATAAAAAGTTTGGAGGCACATACGGAGGATTAAAGAGCCTTTATTCAGAGATCACGCAACCTGGGAAACTTCCAGATCTACCACAAACTTTAAAGGACCACACAGCACAACTCCGCAGGGTCCCAGGGAAGGTTACGTACCTCCAGGCCTGGCGGGTAAGTTTACCATACTTTCCCTTGTTTTTTCTATATAAGATTATCCTCTTGGTATAGATATTGAAAAAAGAAAGACAGCTACAAACTAATGCTCTTTTATTAGATAGTAGCTCAGATGAAGTGGAAATCAGGGGATTAATTTCTATATAAATTGGAGATTAAAAACCCTAGTTATCCAAACATTTAGCGCACCTGTGAGAGACAGATATCATCACAACAAGCTTTTAACCCCTTGCTGTCTGATCACTATGCCCTCTACACAAACCCCAGCGGTGGGTAAAGGCTAATACAGAAGCCACCCGGGATGCCCTCCCACGGGATGCCCCCAAAAATTGGTGAAAGGGGGGGATGAGGGGGAGGAAGGAGTAGAGCCGAGAGAAACCACAACCCAATGGAGTCCCGACTGAAAGACATAAGTGAAAAAGACACATTAGCATCCCACAGCACATACCCCCAAGGGCAATAACCCCCCCCCCAAGGGGGACACACAGACCAAAGACACCGCAGGGTCACCAAGGCACAGACAGCAGGATGAAGTGACATCTGGAGGAAGCAGCCCTGCAGCCAGGAAGAGAGAAATCCAGACGCACAGCTAGTTCAAAATGGTGCCAGGAGAGGTACCTCGAGGGGCGGGCTGCGGGGAGACGACGCGTTATGCGTCATCCCAAGGCCCCGCCCCCCAAGAACGCAAAAACGGCAATCACGTGACTCCGCCGGCACTATGACAAAGCAAAAAACGCCTCAGGTTATAGCACGAACAGCCGCGGAGCGCAGTACAAAGCGCGCGGCGGCTGAAAAACACAAAAACACACAATAAACGCCAAAACACCACATATAATACCACCCGCCGATGCCACCCCCCCAAACAAAGCCCGAGGGGGGGGGAGAGAGAGATGAGAGGCCAGCGGCGAGCATCCAGGCCAGGGAGGGGGAGGGGGGGACCCCTGAAGGAAAAGAAGGAGACATAGTCCCAAAAAACACTCACCCCCTCAGAAGCCAGAACATGAACTTCGTATCCCTATTAGGCTCACCATAAATGATGACCGGCTACCCTTTGTGGTACAGGTTCTGCGGCTGGAGCCGCGCTCCTGGAGCACTTGACCCTAGTGCTCTTCTACCTTCACCCGATCTATCAGCCGAGGCTGGGAGGCAGTGAGGGTCCAGAAACGGATGGAAATAGACATGCAGGGCCGCAGGTTGGTTGCCCCGCTCACCTGTGCAAGAGAGAGAGCCATCTTCTAACTTTGCATTATCACTGCAGAGGAAACACTGGGAATTCTATGGTTAATCCCGTTTTTATAGGGGGCCGGGAGATGCCACAGCAGTCTGCAGTACCACTGCGCCACCTTGTGGCGGAATATCCCAACTTTTATGAATACCGGAACGGGCCGTGCCATGCAATAAAGAAAATGCGTGGCTAAAAACACTTTCTACTGACGCCTCTTCATGGTGATACTCATAGATTTTTTTTTTGATAGTGACAACTCTCTGATGCCAATGACACCAGTCCCTGGATTAAGTGTGGTGGAGGCTCCTGGGCACAAAATCTGGTGGAGGCTCCAGATACAGTATTTTTCCCTAAAATAATAGGCCAGCCAAGTAAGGCACCCACCTACTTACTGTAACGTCAGATTGAGTCCCTTGTGCCTCCCTTGTGCGGGTGCGTGCTGCTCGGGAACTCCTGCTTTGCCATTCTGGGTGAGGGAGGGGTGTAGTCTAGCAGAAAACAGTTCCTCTGCATTGAGCTGCCAGTGGCTGTACTTGGTGGTTTATGTGCAGTGATCGCCCGCCGATTGACAGCTCTGCGCCCACCCATCACTGTAGCGTTAGAAAACCTGGGGGATTCTTGAATTTAGGGGGAACTCCGTGTAAGGTGTGGTGGTGCTCAATGTGGCGGCGATGTCCCTCCTTGGCCTAAACAATGTAGGACACTCAGGGGTTGAGTGCCCACCAAGTTCAGGTCCAGCATTACATCCAGCACAGTTCATGTTTACAGCTTCTTTCACAAGTTGCAGGTATTCCTCCATTAGAGCCTTTACAACACATACCCTTTCTTTGTCAGAAAACACTGGGGACTGTGTCAGAGTCAGCCCTCCATCTACTGGGAATCCCCTTTATACCCTCTGCTGGCTTCCTGCCTAAACTAATAGCCTAATCACAAGAACTTGCACTCCACTCTTTCTGATTGGCTCTTTCTGTAATGTGGCCTTCTGTTTCTTAACTACCGTATTTTTGCCCTATAAGAGACGCACCTAAGATTTGGAGGAGGAAAATAAGAAAAAAAATTTAAACCAAAAACACACCATTGCAAACAGGGTGGCATCCCCCCTATTCCACTCCCATAGACAGTGTGGCATCCCCCCATCCCATTCCCCATATAGGCAGCGTGGCATCCCCCTCATTCCCATAGGCTGTGTGGGATACCCCAATGGCATAGGCAGCGTGGCATCCCCCCCATCCCATTCCCCATATAGGCAGTGTGGCATTCCCCCCTCCTCCCATTTCCATAGGTAGTGTGGCATTCTCCCTCCTATTTCCATAGGTAGTGTGGAATTCCCCCTCCCCCCATTTCCATAGGTAGTGTGGCATTCCCCCTCCCCCCATTTCCATAGGTAGTGTGGCATTCCCCCATTTCCATAGGTAGTGTGGCATTCCCCCTCCCCTCATTTCCATAGGTAGTGTGGCATTCCCCCTCCCCCCATTTCCATAGGTAGTGTGGCATTCCCCCTCCCCCCATTTCCATAGGTAGTGTGGCATTCCCCCTCCCCCCATTTGCATAGGTAGTGTGGCATTCCCCCTCCCCCCATTTGCATAGGTAGTGTGGCATTCCCCCTCCCCCCATTTCCATAGGTAGTGTGGCGATCCCCCGAAAAGTAAAAAAAAAAAAAAGTAAAACTCACCTCTCCGCCGACAAACGGCCGACTCCATGAATGGGGTGAGCGTGGCCTGCACCGTGTCACGTCGGCGCAGGCCACGTCCACCCCATTCACGGAGCCGGCCGTAAGAAGCAGCGGTGGGCTCTGTCCCATCGCTGCGATCACTGTCTTTTACACCCAGGTCAGTGCAGCGGGTGGGCGTGGCCTGCACCGAGTCGGTGCAAGCCATGCCCACCTGCTGCACAGACTCGGGTGCTCGCCTGTGCCCCAGCCAGAAGAGGCAGCAGATGGAGGAGCGGCGGGCGCTGTCTCTGGCCCCACCGCTGTCATTGCTACTGAAAACAGCGATCGCATTGCCGGGGACAGGGACAGAGCCCGCCGCTCCTCTGGGCTTCTGTGCTCCCGCAGTGTGACAGGCAACGCGGGAGCGCCCGTAACAGGTGAGTTTACTTTTGTTTTTTTTATTTCTTTTATTTTTTTACATTCGCCCGATAAGGCGCACAGACATTTTTCCCCCACTTTTGGGGAAAAATAAGTACTCCTTATAGGGCGAAAAATACGGTAATTCCATTTGTAATTCTACACTCCCCCCTTGTGGCCATTTACTGTAACTACATCATTGTGTCACTATATGTGTTCTATTATTTTCTCTCTTATTATACTGCTGCTCACCTTTTTTTATAGGATTTTACTTAGTTTAATTGTTACTACCTATACAGGCCCTAAACATATGTTACTTGGGGGGGGGAGTGTTAGAAAATTTCCATGAGGTGTACTTATGTAGACATTATTTATCATAGGAGGATGTTCTTACAAAGTGCAGCACCGGTTTTCTAAATACAAAAAAAGAATCAAATAACAAGAACATTATATGAAAACATACCCAGCAGTTGTAAGATGTGGACAACTCGAGCCCTACCCATAAAAGGTGATAATGTAAAGGAATAACGACCAGCTCTCTTCCTGTACAGAAGGCGTCTTGCCAGGCTATGGAATATAAAGCGTTATTTAAGACCATATTACGAAACACAGTTTCTGTAGTTTAGATAATATTGTTTTTCTTATGGTGAGTCTGTCTTAAAAGGACACCAAAAACATTAACAATGATTTTTGCCATATAACTAAATCAGTATATACATTTAGCAAATCTGTGTTATTCTTTAGTTCATAATGTATATTTAAGAAAATATGATGGAAGTCCAGGGCAGGTTTGTCATTGTTCCATTTGTATTATTTGTTCTGCCATAAGAAAGAATAATATAATCCTTAGCAAAACCAGTTGTTTTGGTGTCTATATAAGTGAATGAGATTAGCTAGCTATTGGCCTTAGCTGTGATAGACTGTTGCTATGCAAAAAAAATAGTTTAGGAAGTGTGGCAAAGACAGACAACAGTAATAAGGATACATACACAGTCTTATACAATAAAAAAATGTGAGTTACCCCTCTATGGCCATTAAACAAGGGAGCCTGCACCCTAGTGACAGTCAGGACATGCACCGAGGTTGGCAATGGAGCACACTATGGGTCAATTCAGAGCCAGGTGGGAATTCTCGCACTATTTTAGGAGAGAAATGCCAATCACTCTCATTGTCTACCTTGGAGCTGATTCAAAGCCAGGTAAAAATGTACACCTGGTAGACAATGAAAGCGAATGGTAGTTTTCTAAAAAAAGGAGTGAGAATTCTCACCTGGCTCTAGATCGACCCCTATGTGCGCTGGAAATGATAGTGTCAAAAATTGACTGACCTGTGCCAAGATTGAGTCTATTTTGGGGGTGCGGGTTATAATGGTTTATATTAGTTGCCCTTAATGTGGGCTTCAAAACAGAGAAAACCACATTAACCCTTTCATCCTCCTGTATCCAATAACCCCCCTTATTTTAAGAAAAGGTTGATGTGGGGGGGGGGAGGGGAGCAACCAAGGGGGTGGTCCAGAGGCCTTGACCTGCCCTCTACCCAGACCTGCTAGAGCACTGTGCTGGTGCTGCTGCCCATTATAATTGATTATTAATCTTTCAGAGTAGTAAATCCCATTACATCAAACAGGTCAGCAACTGAAATAATTAATTTCAATTCAAAAGAAAGGGCCTTGTCTGGAAGAGCTTATAATCTAAAATGGGATGGGGATGACACAAAAGGTAAGTCCAAGAGAAGATGGGAATCAATGATTCTGCAGCAAACACATACATTCATCATTGGGCCTGGGGAATGCAGGAGCCACACTCCAACTGTGCCATAACCCCTACTGGACCATTCCAAACAAAGCCGAACAAAACATGTTATTTCCATTTTCCTGGGGTTTTGTTCCTTGCCCTGGGGACATCCTGATTTGCCTCTGGAGGCATCTTAATGTCTCACCTTGCTGAAATTATGGGGAGGACTGTCCCTCTGAATCCAGGATCCAGGTTGGTTTACAACTGCTCTGACTCTTTGGCTTAATAGCGGTAGTGGAACACATAGACCAGCTGAGCATTTTCTGAATCCCCAACAACCTTTACGAACCAAAGTTCCCTGGAGCATGTGACCTAGAGCTTCGCCTACTTACATACATGAGTACCATAAAATGCTGTGAAAATGTGTTCCTTTTAAAGCTGTAAATAGGCCACAGCGCTACCACACTCATTACCCAAAAACTGGTTTAAGCTGTCCCACTTTGAGGCCCCCACTAAAATGGTCAGTTTATACTGTGTGTACATAGACATGCTCCAACCCATCCCAAGAACAAGCAGCTTTTAAACTTTGCAATTTGTACATTGGCCACACGATGGCACCAAAACACCATGTCTTATAGAAACTTGAATGCTTCTATAAAAACATGTACATTATCTAACAAGTGATAACATGAACTGCTTCAATATAAGCCAAAAATATTAATTTAACCCTGACGAGTTGAGTTTAAAAAAAAGCAGATGACAGAAAAACTAGAATAAGAACAATAAATGTGTGATTCCATGTGGACCTAAAGTAAAACAATTCTTTTAGCTTGCTTGTAACAGTTTGCAGTTTTGTAACAGTTGTAAGAGATGCAGGATCACAGAGGACATGGTGCTGTAACAGATGAAGGAACACACAGGTCATAAGCAGGAACAGTTGTAGAATCACTCAGGGTACAATACCGTATTTGGGGAGTCTACTACTAAAGCATAAACGTGCCCCTTTTTACATAATGATGTACCCCAAAAGCATCAAGTGGTGAGTAGGTTCTTCTTGGGATGCAGGCTGTCATGTGTATACAGGTGTGTGGGGGGAGGCATAATAGGGGGCAAGTGGCAAGTGGCAGTTTCAGAGAACCCACCACTATCAGGTCAAAAATCTTTTTTTCTTAACCTGATGAATAGGAGGTTCCTCCCCTCCCCCCTCCCCCCAAAGCTTATTACATAGTTTGGGCACTCTCTGGATGCCCGCAATATGGAAAAGGATGAGTACCCAATCAAACAAGGAATTATAGGCATCCTGGGCATTTATTGTTACTGTCATTAGCATAAGCTGCTAAAGCTATGCAAACAAAATAGTTTAGGAAGTGTGGCAAAGACAGACAACAGTAATAAGGATATATACACAGTCTTATACAACAAAAAAATGTGAGTTACCCCTCTATGGCCATTAAACAAGGGAGCCTGCACCCTACTGACAGTCAGGACATGCACCGAGGTTGGCAATGGAGCACACTATGGGGTCGATTCAGAACCAGGTGGAAATTCTCGCACTTTTTTAGGAGAGAAAACTGCCAATCACTTTCATTGTCTACCTTGGAGCTGATTCAAAGTAAGGTAAAAATGTACACCTGGTAGACAATGAAAGTGAATGGTAGTTTTCTCTCCTAAAAAAGGAGTGAGAATTCTCACCTGGCTCTAGATCGACTCCTATGTGCGCTGGAAATGATAGTGCCAAAAATTGTCTGACCTGTGCCAAGATTGAGTCTTTTTTGGGGGTGGGGGTTATAATGGTTTATTTTAGTTGCCCTTAATGTGGACTTCAAAACATAGAAAGCCATATCTATACTTGGACCCTAAGTATAGTGTAACTACGCAACAGCAGATGTGAAGGGATCCAGCCGCCCATAGCAGACTGTGCTGCAGAGCAACCCCCATCATCCCATAGCAGACTGTGTTGTAGAACAACCCCCATCATGCCATAGCCAACTGTGTTGTAGAACAACCCCCATCATGCCATAGCCAACTGTGTTGTAGAACAACCCCCATCAGCCCATAGCAGCCTGTGTTGAAGAACAACCCCCATCATCACCTAGCAGACTGTGCTGCAGAACAACCCCCATCATCCCATAGCAGACTGTGTTACAGAACAACCCTCATCATCCCATAGAAGACTGTGTGGTAGAACAACCCTCATCATCCCATAGAAGACTGTGTGGTAGAACAACCCCCATCATCCCATAGCAGACTGTGTTACAGAACAACCCCCATCACCCCCTAGCAGACTGTGCTGCAGAACAACCCCCATCATCCCATAGGAGACTGTGTTACAGAACAACCCCCATCACCCCCTAGCAGACTGTGTTGCAGAACAACCCTCATCATCCCATAGGAGACTGTGTTGCAGAACAACCCTCATCATCCTATAGGAGACTGTGTTGCAGAACAACCCCCATCATCCCATAGCAGACTGTGTTACAGAACAACCCCCATCATCCCATAGCAGACTGTGTTACAGAACAACCCCCATCATCCCATAGCAGACTGTGTTACAGAACAACCCCCATCATCCCCTAGCAGACTGTGTTACAGAACAACCCCCATCATCCCATAGCAGACTGTGTTACAGAACAACCCTCATCATCCCATAGCAGACTGTGTTACAGAACAACCCCCATCATCCCATAGCAGACTGTGTTGCAGAACAACCCCCATCATCCCATAGCAGACTGTGTTGCAGAACAACCCCCATCATCCCATAGGAGACTGTGTTGCAGAACAACCCCCATAATCCCATAGCAGACTGTGTTACAGAACAACCCCAATCATCCCATAGCAGACTGTGTTACAGAACAACCCTTATCATCCCATAGGAGACTGTGTTGCAGAACAACCCCCATAATCCCATAGCAGACTGTGTTACAGAACAACCCTCATAATCCCATAGCAGACTGTGTTACAGAACAACCCTCATCATCCCATAGCAGACTGTTACAGAACAACCCTCATCATCCCATAGCAGACTGTGTTACAGAACAACCCCAATCATCCCATAGCAGACTGTGTTACAGAACAACCCTCATCATCCCATAGGAGACTGTGTTGCAGAACAACCCCGATTATCCCATAGCAGACTGTGACAGAGACCCGCATTATCTTCAATTGTGTGCCTACCTGCTTCCTGACCTGGAGCTGTTCTCCCAGCTTGCGGCCATCCCGTCATGGCTTGGGCACGCCTACTCCCCTTTCTGATTGTTTGGGGGAGCATGGGTGTGACGGGGTAGGAGCAGCGAGATGGTTGGCCTGCTGGACGACCTGATTGGCTGCGGGGAGGGCTGGAAGCTGACTGATAGGCTGATCAGCAGCCCATCAATCAGCTTTGGGCTCTGGAACCCGAGCTTGCAAAGTTCGGCACAGATCCGAACTTTGCTCTTAGGGTTCTCCCATCCCTAGTAATAAAGATCAGCTTTTGCTTGTCATGGGCAAACACACAGTCCTTATAATCCAACAGCTCCATGTCACGGTTATATTTCTTGCCAATAACAGGCATCTTCAACCCTTCTCCCTCCCCAGACCGAGAGGAAGAAACCCATCTGGACCACATTAACCCTTTCATCCTCCTGTATCCAATAACCCCCCTTATTTTAAGAAAAGGTTGATGTGGGGGGGAGCAACCAAGGGGGTGGTCCAGAGGCCTTGACCTGCCCTTTACCCAGACCTGCTAGAGCACTGTGCTGGTGCTGCTGCCCATTATAATTGATTATTAATCTTTATTTATATAGCACCAACATAATCTGCAGAGCTTGACATGTGCAGAGTAGTAAATCCCATTACATCAAACAAGTCAGCAACTGAAATAATTAATTTCAATTCAAAAGAAAGGGCCCTGTCTGGAAGAGCTTATAATCTAAAATGGGATGGGGATGACACAAAAGGTAAGTCCAAGAGAAGATGGGAATCAATGATTCTGCAGCAAACACATACATTCATCATTGGGCCTGGGGAATGCAGGAGCCACACTCCAACTGTGCCATAACCCCTACTGGACCATTCCAAACAAAGTCGAACAAAACATGTTATTTTCATTTTCCTGGGGTTTTGTTCCTTGCCCTGGGGACATCCTGATTTGTCTCTGGAGGCATCTTAATGTCTCACCTTGCTGAAATTATGGGGAGGACTGTCCCTCTGAATCCAGGATCCAGGTTGGTTTACAACTGCTCTGACTCTTTGGCTTAATAGCGGTAGTGGAACACATAGACCAGCTGAGCATTTTCTGAATCCCCAACAACCTTTACGAACCAAAGTTCCCTGGAGCACGTGACCTAGAGCTTCGCCTACTTACATACATGAGTACCATAAAATGCTTGGAAAATGTGTGTTCCTTTTAAAGCTGTAAATAGGCCACAGCGCTACCACACTCATTACCCAAAAACTGGTTTAAGCTGTCCCACTTTGAGGCCCCCACTAAAATGGTCAGTTTATACTGTGTGTACATGGACATGCTCCAACCCATCCCAAGAACAAGCAGCTTTTAAACTTTGCAATTTGTACATTGGCCACACGATGGCACCAAAACACCATGTCTAATAGAAACTTGAATGCTTCTATAAAAACATGTACATTATCTAACAAGTGATAACATGAACTGCTTCAATATAAGCCAAAAATATTAATTTAACCCTGACGAGTTGAGTTTAAAAAAAAGCAGAAAAACTAGAATAAGAACAATAAATGTGTGATTCCATGTGGACCTAAAGTAAAACAATTCTTTTAGCTTGCTTGTAACAGTTTGCAGTTTTGTAACAGTTGTAAGAGATGCAGGATCACAGAGGACATGGTGCTGTAACAGATGAAGGAACACACAGGTCATACGCAGGAACAGTTGTAGAATCACTCAGGGTACAATACCATATTTGGGGAGTCTACTACTAAAGCATAAACGTGCCCCTTTTTACATAATGATGTACCCCAAAAGCATCAAGTGGTGAGTAGGTTCTTCTTGGGATGCAGGCTGTCATGTGTATACAGGTGTGTGGGGGGAGGCATAATAGGGGGCAAGTGGCAGTTTCAGAGAACCCACCACTCTCAGGTCAAAAATCTTTTTTTCTTAACCTGATGAATAGGAGGTTCCTCCCCTCCCCCCAAAGCTTATTACATAGTTTGGGCACTCTATGGATGCCCGCAATATGGAAAAGGATGAGTACCCAATCAAGCAAGGAATTATAGGCATCCTGGGCATTTATTGTTACTGTCATTAGCATAAGCTGCTAAAGCAGCAGCTTTTAGGTGTCACATTTTGATACTCACTATATCTAATCTTTGTTTTTAAAGCGGACCAAGGCTCAAGTTTTTCACTATCCCAGGTCTTGGTCAGTCTGCCAGGGCACCCCAGTTTGTATGCCAGTGTTTCTTACCTTTGCTTGAGCCCATGGTGCAAATTTATGTGCGGCTTCTATCTTGCTACCTATTACAAACAGTTTCTAACTGGCTCTAACTCACACCTAGCTTACTATCAGGACCAGCCCATCAGAGATAACAGCACCTGTCAATGTCATGGCTCTATGTCAAAGTAAAATTCCAATCAAGTCTCCATTATGACTGACACACTAAACAAAATGATTCACCCTGCAGGGGCACAGGAAACAGCTGCACACACATAAGGTAGCCCCACCTCCCCCAGTAGAAGGCATTTTTTACTGCAGCATGTAGCTATTTCTTTTTCCTGTCCCTATCATACAGCGTTCTATGCTAGATTTTGGGCTTCCTAGAGGATCAGAATGCTAGAAAAGAACTAAAGTCATTTTGGACTCTAGGGCTACTTTAGAGGCAACGAAAAAGTGCTAAACCTGGACCTAGAGTCTAAAAGACTCCAGTGCCAGGTGAAAGCCCTCTCCATGCACCACTGAGTGGGATCACCAGGATACTCACCTTAGCGTTGCATCTGACGGCACATGCGCATGCCTAGCCTGGCATCCCTCCACTTATTGATTGCATCCTTTCCAGCATACAGTATATGAATGGCTGGTGGTGGCTGTGTGGAACCATGGGGGGCAGTGGGAGGATCTGCTTGGATTATTAAGCAATAAAGGACCTTATTTATTAAGCATCTTTCTGGTGGCTATAGCGCAAATGTTTGTCTTTCCTGGTGCTGCTATTTTGACTACAATGGTGCTAGAAGTCCCAATGCCCGATGCTAAGCAATTTGCTTTGATTGCTGCACTAGGTATTGAAAGGCCTGTTTCAGCGCCTGTTGGACCCGACTGCCGATTATCACAACACCAGTGAGCGCCACTTTGTACCGCCGCCTTTTAGGTGCTGCACAGCGTATTTATGATTTTTTTTCACACTGAAAAGATTGACTCTGTTTTTTTCCGGCACTGGTCGGGGTTTCATAATTACAGTTACAGGATATCACTGCTGGAGACAAAGGGGGCAGACTATACAGTGCGTTTAGGCTGCGTTTTAGTTGTTGTTGTCCAAATTACACATTGGTAAGCAAAAGAAGAAAAAAAATGACATTTGGTGAAATATAGGTCCAGCGTTTACATTATTGACAATGCAAGTTCTGTACAAATAAATGTGTGTAATACTAAATATAATCATAAGTCACTATAACACACTTCTGCCCATTGTGCTGTATGGGATCTTCACCTACAGCAGCACTAAAAACTGGCACAGCTTTAACCAGAGCGCTTGGAGCTGCAATCGCTTGGGCGCTAGATTTAAATCTGATGCTATATGGCAGCCGCATCGGTCTGATTTTGGGGTTTCTTAAAGCGGACCAACACCCACAGCTGATCGGCCCGGGAATCTATAAGTTTGTGAATGTCCAGCCTGGGCGCGCTCCCTGTAAGAGGGACGCGCGAGAGGCGGCGGCGGCCCCAGCTTGTCCGCCGCTTATCCTAATCGGGGTGCCCCGCGGAAGTGGACCAGCACCCAGGATAATGAAAATCCTGGGTGTTGGACTGGTATTGGCAGACACTGATGCTTCATAAATTAGGCTCCCCATGCACTGCAGTGGGAGTATGTAAGTGAAGTAAGAAACTGGCGGTTTCATACACAGAGGCATTCTAAATTAGGACACCCCTTTTAAAGATGAACAAAATCAGTGTTTTGCTTACCACATCCATAATCCCATGGTGCATATACAGTATCTCCATCAATCAGTGCATATTAATGTGCCAAACAAAAGGCTTAAAAATTCTGTGGTATTAAAAATCCATAGAAACTCATCAGCATCAATAAGAAGACGTGTCACTTATACATTCAAACTGAATAAAACTCCCACCAAACTTGTGGTTTTCTTTTCCTGATACGAATACAATCCAGGCGTGCCAGGTTTAAGTGTATCAGGGGGACAGACCCTGCCCTCAACCCCCTTAGATTTCCCTCCATTAAAAGAAAAACAAGCCTGGCTGGATATTTCTTAATGTCGGGTGTATAAGTGACCTCTCCCCCAGTCATGCAGCATATTTATATGGATTTTTATCATTGGGCCATTTTAACGCAATATAGTGCTCCTTTAAAGAAGAACTACCTTTTTGTAAGGTATTTGGTGTTCTGCCGTATTGTTTTCCTCTTTTAGAATATAAACTAATAACTTGTGTTAGAATTGTGTCCCCATACCTGTGATTTACTCATCAGCATACTGTTTCCAAATTTCTCATATTCCTGGGGACTGTTTTGCTACAGTGGGAGTGGTTTTCATGGCCTTGAGTAAAGCTAATCAGCGGCTTTGGCTAAGTCTAAGCAGCATAATGACCTATGAAGGTGAGAACTAACCCTAAGGTGAGCCACTAACCCTTTTGCTACTGAACGCAAGTCTGTGATCCTTCCAAATCGAAAAAGTTGAATTTCAGCAGAATGTGTTAAACCTGTCGTTCGTGCCGTAGCCAATCAGATAATTAGCAAGCTATGAAGTACATTGTTAAGGTAAACACATTGTTGCAATGGAAAACTGGTTTCTTTAATAACACAGTTATAGTGTTAGTTGCAAACAAATAGAAAATAAAAAAAACAGATAAGCTCAGCCCATTGAAGACATCATTTTGCCACACAATAATGGAAATTTTAAAAAATGCCATCGAAAGTGGAATTACCTTTTAATGAAAGGAGAGTGGTAAGCATCCCTTTGATCTCTTCTTTTCCAGGCCTAGCATGGGAGCACTCAGCAGCCTATGGGATGCAGGGGAAGCCGCTGCTTGCACATGTACCCTGGGATCCTTGGGAGGGTTAACATTTCCGGGTATCCCAAAGACTCTAAGAACCAAAACCAGAAGGGGCCTAGGAACGCCTAGTTTGTCTTTCTTACAAAGAAACAACCACCCCCAAATTTCTTTAAAGTGGACCAACACCCAGGATTTTCACTATCCTGGGGTTTGGTCCACCCCCGATCGGGGTGCCCCGCTGCGTGAAACCCCCCAGATCGCCCTAAATAACTCACCTCACCCCGCTCCTACGCGAGCACTCTTCCAATCAGAGCGTTCAGAGCCGCTGTGGTATGTACGGACAAGCGACGGACAACCACAGCGGCTCTGAGCACGCTGGAGGCCGCGCCTCGCGCTTCCTTCTAACCTGCAGTGCGCGCCCTGCTAGAAGGAAGCGCGAGATGCGGCTGCGGCCCGCGCATGCGCCGTTGGAACGCAGAGAAGGTAAAGTTTATGGGCGTCCTGGGGGGTTTCACCCCGCGGGGCATCCCGATTTCGGATGCCCCGTGGGGAGGGATCCCCCCCTGGGTGTTGGTCCACTTTAAGACACGAGGGGCAATGGGTTCCCTCTGTATGGGGCAACCTGCATTGCGATGCACATCTGTGCCTTCTGATACATATGTGGTACCACTGTAATCGGGAAGAATAGCACATTTACAGCCACTTTGATTTTCTTGAAAAATGTATTAACAAAATTAAAAATAGATATTTATTTAAAAAAAAGCTACAAAATTACATTTTTTATTTTTCCCACATATTTCACCCACAAATATTGAGAAAGCACTGAACAATAATACCAACAAATCTTTTTATGGTAAAGCCTAAACTCTGCTGAATAAACTATAAATAATTTCCCCCAAAAACCTTGGAAATTACTGCAAACATCAGTTAAACATATATAGTGCAAAAAGGTGAACGGCCTGGGCAACAAATGCTGACATAATCACGAGGTAGCCTGGCACAGAAAGGGTTAAATGCTATAATAAAGAAAACCGTAGACAAGACATTTTGCCTATTCTGTAAACCGGCCCTTTTATTGATACAGAAGCGTCTAGAAATCACTCAAAAACAGCTTTTCAACAGTCATAACTTGTCACACGAGCCACATGACTTTAGAGGCCTTCCCTTGTGCCCATAAGAAAGATGGCGGAAGGGGGCGCGATTCAGTCACATGACATGCGGCAGGTGAAGCGGCGAGACGCACTATGTGGGGCGGGGACACAGCGCGGAAGTGTGGCCGGGCAGCAGAGCGGGTCGGGGGGCGTCGCTCTGGGCCGGCAATGGCGGGTGAAGAGGACGAGGTGTCGGAGTACCTGAGGCAGAACCGGGATACCGCGGCCTGGCTGGAGGAGGTGCGGGGACTGTGCGAATCGGACAAACTATGGCGCCACCGGAGAGAGTTTATCCTGCGCAACCTGGATGAGTTCTGCGGACCCGGGCGGCCGCCTCCCGCCCTCCACTCCAACAACCGGGGCCTGGACAAGCTGCTCGCCTACTCCATGGTGTGGGTCAACCATGTCTTCACCGGCTGCCGGTATGTAGAGCCCCCTGCTGGCGGCGCGGATAGCAACATAGCTGTGTATGTGTGGGGGGCCATGCTGACCCGCCATGACACCACCCTCACAGCTCTCCACTCAGTGTTTTGTAGCTCACCTGACTTCCACCAATCACTGACTGACCGGCCAACTTCCTGCTGGAAGCAGGAAGTGACAAAAGCTTCAAGCACATCTGAATTCTCCCCATTTATTTGTGCTAGTTAGGGTCCACATCTGCACCTACCTATTCTGCTTTGTGAGATTTTCCTCTTGGAGCTCTGTATGAGGGTGCAGGCTGAACCCATCTTAAAGTGGACCAACACCCAGCAGGATCGGCCCGGGAATCTATAAGATTCCCAGGCCGATCCAATCCCTCCCAGCGGGGCATCCAAAATTGGGATGCCCCGCTGTGTGAAACCCCCCAGGACTCCGGCTAACCTTACCTGCATCCCGATCCAACGGCACGGCCGCATCTCGGCGTGGGCCGGTGCCGGCCATTAGTGAATTGCCACCGCAGGCACGCTCCCTGTTAGAGGGAAGCGCGAGATGCGGCCGCCAGAGATTTGACGCGCATACCTCAGCGGCTCCGAGCGCGCTGATTGGACGAGCGGCCGCGCATGCGCTGTAGGAGCGGGATGAGTTGAATTGGGCGATCTGGGGGGTTTCACATAGCGGGGTGCCCCGGGGAAGTGGACCAAAACCCAGGATAGTCAATAATCATGGGTGTTGGTCCACTTTAAAGCAGAACAAAAACCACCTAAGGATTCTAGGGCTGGCCTTACCCCTGGGGCATCCCAAAGTGGGATGCCTGCTGAGAGGACTCCCCCGCACCTGCTAGTAGGGATGGCTCGGATTGGATGAGAGCCCAAAGAGGTGAGTTTTTCTAGGGCTTTCATGCAACTGGACATTCCAACCAAACCTGGGATTGTCAAAATGCTGGTTTTGGTCCACTTTAAAATTTACGATAAAAAATGCTTATTGAAGGAAAGTCCCAAGTATTAAATTTTGGGCAATCCTGGGGGCTTGACACACAAATCTGGATGCTCAGTAAAGCGGACCAAAACTCGCCTGGGCCAGTCCTGAGTTTTGTTCCATTTTAATGGAGGAAGTGTGCCTGACACACGTCTGCAGCCTGTTGGTTGGCAGTCTCCTACCTTCCAACCTGTTAGGGTGGGAAAGAGGGACAATTGTTAAATTAAGCCATGCCCCTCATTGGGGGATGAATAGAAGACATTGTTGTAACAGATACAATAGAAACACTTTGAATAGGCAACTGAATCATTTATTGCTGCAGATCTGCATGTTACACCTCAAAGAGGGACAAATAGTAACCACAAGGGACAGGTCGTCATGGACTCAAGAGGGACAGTCCCTCCAAATCAGGGACACTTGGGAGGTATGGGCAGTCTGATAGGTAAAGATAAGTATCTCTCTAACGCAGGCCTCACTGATGGGGGTAGGATAAGTTAGCATCCTCTCTGGCTTCTGTAGAGTTACTAGGGAGGGTTTAGGTCTGCCTGAAAGCTAATGAACACAAATGATTTTCACTCTACAGGTTATTGTTTATCTCCAGCAGTTTCGCCAGCCAATCAATGCCCAAATCAAATATGCTGCTCTAATGTCAGTTGAATGGAGCGTGAACTGCTGTCACTCCCCCACCCCCCATATGTAATTAGCAATCTGGAGGATTTCAGAGTGAGGCACCCCAAATCGCTATGCGGAAATCACCCGATGTTCCAACTAATGCCCCTGACTGACAAAAAAAAAAAAAAATACACACCTTTTCTTCCTGGATGCTGATCCATATAATTTGTAGACTTTAAAGTGAAAGGCTAGTCTCTGGGGCCTGGGCACCGCTGTGTGGTGGCCAAAGCTCTGCCTGCTTATTCAATTGAACAGGCAGAAAGGAGCGTACACATAGTGGGGGTGGGGGGGGGTGCCAGTTTGTGCATTTTGCAAGGCAAGTGTTTTTTTTATTTGTGGTAGCCCCTCCTGCTTCAGCACCAGGGGAGGGTGGGGTGGTTACCCAGAGACTGCACTTCCTCTTTAAGGTCTCATCAACAGAACTGCTCTGTGGTCACTGGGACCAAGTGGTAACTAGCACAAAGTTTTGAGGTTTCTCTGCATGAGTCACAAATAAATCCCAGTTTATTTTACCCTCAACATGATCTGCTTTTCTTTCAGCTACCCTCCTGCTGTTATGGAGAAAGCCCTTCAAATGGCAGAAAGCATAAAGGTCACTGATGCTCCGGTCCATACAACCCGTGATGAGCTGGTGGCCCAGGCGAAGAAAAGAGGATCTGCGAGTAGCAATGGTTAGTAAAACCTAAATCTAAAGTCTTTTTCTTTTTACAAAACTTTTATTAAGGTTTTCAAGTACAAAAGACAGCATATCAAAAATGACATGCTATGACATTGTCTAACAGATGTGTAATATCTGTAAACTGTTGTCAACTGAAATAAAGCTTATAGTCTCTCTGCTGACTATTATGGATCTCGTTGTCTGATTTCGTGCGCTAGTCTCCTGGATTTGAACTGGTTGCTGATTAAACCTTCTAAGGTAAACCTTGATCTAAATCTTTGCTTTGGTCCAAAGTGCTGTCTTTGCTGATATCAAACATTATACATAGATTTTAAGGATAACACAAACAAATTCTGGTTGGGGGAAGGTAAGGGATAGTAGGGAAGAAATGGGCTCGGAGCGGGTAGGGAAGAAATGGGCTCGGAGCGGGTGGGGAAGTGGCTTGAGTAAGATTACCAGGGATGGTGTATTGGTGTTCTTCAAGATAGTCCAGAGGGGAGGATTTAATTACACTGGAAAGACCGGGTCAACCCGGGAGTTTTGCAGGCCTATATATTCTACCCATGGGTCCCACACTTTCTTGAACTTATCATAGGAATCATTCACTATTGCCATTATTTTTTCATTGCAAAGGGTGTCAGGTATTCTATTTTGTATCTCTGACCAAGGGATGGAGGGTGTTTTCCAACATCTGGCTATCGTGGCTTTCACCGTGAAAATATGGAGGGCTAAACGCCATCCTGCTTTGATGAATGTGCCCGTTTTCAGGGACATAAGGGCTTCCCAGGGTTCATCTTTCAATGGTGTATGGAGGACATTTGATATAACTTTGTAGGCCCTATCCCATATGTCTCTAATTACCGGGCAATCGCACCAGATATGCATCATGTCACCTCTGACGTTACAGCCTCTGAAGCAGCAAGGGAATTCTGAAGGGGAGAATTTATTGATCTGATCAGGGGTGTAGTACCATCTGAACATCACTTTGTATGCGTTTTCCAGCGCTAGGGAGTTACTGGATACTTTCTTAGTTTGGCCCCAAATGTTCTACCAAGCTTCTGGGGCCTTGTATCTCCCAATTCTGACTCCCATCTTGCCATATAGGCATGTCTGATCGGGTCTGGTGGGGTGGCCAGGACTGAGTATATACCAGAGATGAGCCCGCCAGTAAAATGATCGCGTATGCATCTAAGTTCTCCTATAAGGAGGTGAGGATTGTGTTAGTAAGCATTTAATAAAGTGCTGTATTTGAAATGGTCTGAACATCTCATGTGGCGGGAATGGATCTCTGGGTGACAGCTCTTGCACTGAGTTCATTCTCGTCGGTATACATAAATTGTCCACTATCATTAGATTTTTCTGTGCCCACCGGTTAAAGCTGGTTGGATGTGTAATTCCCAGAGGAAACATTGTGTTGCCTAACAAAGGAGCGGCTGGTGTGTGGGGTGAAGTGAGCAGGGGCTTAATTTTGTCCCATATTGATAAAGAGAATGAGAGTATGGAGGGGAGAAGTTTGGGTCTGCGTGCTTTGGCTGTCTATAATAGAGCAGCTGGCGACGTCGTACCGCATTGCATTCTGTCAATGGAGACCCAAGTGGGAACATTGTTAGGGGTGTGCAATAGAACTAGTGGAGCTATTTGGGCAGCAAGTAAATACTTATGCAGGGATGGGAAGGCAAGGCCACCGTGTTCCTTTTTGCAGAACAGTGTGGCTTTTTTAACTCTGTTTAGTTTTGTTCCAGGTGTATGCTAGAATTTTCCGTTGTGCTATATCTAGCGCCTTTTTCGGGACTAGTATTGGGAGGACCCTGAATAAGTACAAGGGTTTTGAAAAGTTCTGATCCCAACGATGCATGTGCGGGCTCTTGTCCAATAAACTCTGCCTGCTGGGACTACGTTATTTGGTAGGTGGTTCTCATTGATTTGAATGGGGAGCGTGTGCTGCCACATCCCTGGCTGTGCACATGTTCCTGTCCCAGCCAATGGCACTGACAATGCAGCAGCGCTCGCTTCCCATGAAAAACAATGAGAGCCATCTGCCGAATGGCGTAGTTACAGCAGGCGGCTCTCACTGGATGGCAAAGGTGAGTTTTTTTATGGGCGAACTGGGGCGATTCACACAGCAGGGCATCCCAATTTGGGATCTTTTAAATTTCAGGCCAGCGGCTGGTGGATTTTGTTCCGCATTACAAAGGAACTGTCAGTCCCACTTCCTGGTGCATCCTGCATTGGGAGACTGTGTGACCTCCTGCAGCACCTGATCCAGTCGTCTGTTCCCCCGAGCCCACGTACCCGCACAGGCACAACCACAGCTAGAGGTGAGTAGGGATGCGAAACAGACCATGCTGATTGGTCAGATGGCTGGCAGCATGTACCAGTGAATAAACCTTTTCAGCGGTACTTATTGTGTCCACCAATTCAAAACCCATGTATAAACAATTGGCTGTGTCACCAGTTGCCCCCCCCCAAACATCTACATCCATAGTCCACCCCCACCATCGGGCCGCATCCCCCTCCCAAAAAGTCTTTGTCCTAAGTAAACTAGCCCCGACCAGCAGATTGGAGAAATAAAGGCAATGTAGTATGGACATGGGTGGGATCACACTAGAAGCACAGAGTTTCCTGAAACGAGTATTCTGGATAGATGCAAACAAGGAAATATCAGAGTAGCCAGGTCTATGCTGGTATCCCACAACTGGCTGTAAATTTGGCTCCTGCAAAGCATTTCACTCCCATGCTTGCATTTAGCATTCCTAAATGTTATACCTCTGATACTGTGTATAGTAATGTTGTGTTAAGACAGCTGCTGCAGTTGGCTTATAATGTGGAATTGTGTTGTGTTGCAGAAGTGACGAAGGAGGAGCCTTTGAAGAAAAGACCTTCAGATGAAGTTCATCTCAGCAAAGCAGATGAGACTCCACAAGCCTTAAACCCCTCCGCTAATGCTGGCTCAGTAGATGATCACTGCAAGGAATCAAAAAGGACAGATGCTGGAGGTCACAATGCTGCTGCTGCCCCTCAGCCCAGGGGTGGCGGTGGTGAGTGTCAGCAGAAGTCTGTGAAGGAGACTTCCCGGTTCACTGTTCCTACTGCGCAAGCTTACCGCCGGCCCTCTGCCGAAGACATTAAGGAGCGTCAGTCCTTCTTTAACAAACTCTATAAGAGAGTGGCCTGGAAATTGGTGTCTATTGGTGGTTTTAACCCTAATGCTGACTATACAGAAATACTTGACGAGTGTATTAAGACCCTAAAATCTACACTGGATGTTGCTTTTTTGCCACTGAAGGAATTGGCTGAATTACCTCAGAATAAAACGTCTCAGGAAAACATAGTGTGTGAGATGAGGTGCCAGGCGGTTTATATAGGAATGGGCTGCGGCAAAACAAAAGAGAGCGCCCAAGCCGTGGCCTCGAGAGAAGCGGTTAAACTTTTTCAGAAGAAAAAAGTGATTGTAAAAATATGTAAGAGGAAGTACAGCGGTCGTGACGTGGAAGACCTGGTCCTGTTAGATGAAGAATCGCGTTTTCCAAATTTGCCTCCTGCTGTAAGAAACCCCCGCGATCTTCTGTGACACTGTTGTAGGAATTCGTACTAAATCCAGAGAAATTATGCTTTATATTTAAAACAAATATTTTTTTCAAACATTTTGTATTCCTGTTTTAATATGAAAATGTCTCTTCCCTTCAGAAATTAGTTACTTTGTTTTACTGGTTTGGTTATTTGTATTCCAGCTTGTGGTTTTATGTGTAAATAGTTTTAATATTTAATGGTGGTGCACCATTCAGACTTTGCTATGCATACTGTTCTAATTGCCTGTAATAACTTGCAATGGCTTGGTAGCAGGCTTTGCATTTGAAATACACTTAGCTAAGAGGACAGGCTTCTCATTTGAAATACAAGTAGATGGAGGAAACTAGCAACAACTTTCAAGTTTTAGTATGCCTATATAGAATAATGGGCTCATACTCCTCACACATATATCTTGAGGCTGAAACTCAGGTGCTCACGTGGACACCAACCCCTAAAGGTGACAATAAATACCAAGCGAGTGCCATCCCTGGAACATCCAGTTTTAGATACCTTGCTGTGTGAAATCCCTGGTCTACTTGCATAGGCCAGGTGTTTCCGAATGGCTTGTGCTAGGGCGGGTGGGATTCTATGCAAAGCACAAACTGCTGATTGGCTGTTGACCCCCAATTACGGCATGGGATCACCACAAAGGTGAGTTTTTACGGCAATCCCTAGGAACATACAGCAGGGCATCCTTCTTGTTGGAAATAATATCCAGGAGAGTAAAAAATCCCAGTTTGGTCTGGCAAATATCCGCCTGTCCTGGTGAGTCAGGATGGGAGGGCTACAAAAGAATCTAAAGGCTTACCTCGGCCGGGATCCTGTGCTGTGCTCCTGCCGCTTCAGTTCCTAGATGCCAACATACTGGACAGGGGGCAAGGAGCATCCCCATTTTTTTTTTTTTTTTTTTTTATTAATGCGAAAAACATAAACCCACCAACCTGGTGACACTCAAGACTGCAGGCAATGGCAATTTTGGGTAGATTTTAATGGACCACTATTGTGAAAATGATTGGATATTAAAAATCTGCATAGACAACAAAAGGAATTACATTTACACCTAATGTGAAAAATAAAAGGAAGAAACCTGAGCTGTTAGGTGTTTGATTTTTAGTTTCACAGGGGCAGACTTCTAGATTCTAATCTCCGGTCCCCTGTGCCAGCCCATGAGGGTAACAGAATTGCAAAAAGCTGCGCGTGCAGTACTGTGGCTCAGGCTACAGTTACAGAAGTAGCGGCCCAATAAAAATACATTTTATTTCATTTTTTCACAGGATTTAATTTTTCCCATGGGGTTTACATGAAACTCTTCTTGTTACTGTTGATGACGAATCAGTTCTTGAGTAATTTATTTAGTGTTTGGGTGGGTTACCTGGAGCTAGCGTTCTTAATTTATGCACATATTTAAAGGATAGATTTCAAATCTATAAAGTGAGAGTCCTGTCCTCTTAGTACATAACATTTTCTTTAAAGGAGCACTATCGCAAAAAATGGACCAATCATAAAAATCAATATAAATACACTGGAATTGTGGGAGGAGGGGGTCACAAAAACACACAGCATCAAGAAATATCAAGCTAGGCTTGTTTTTTTTATTTTAATTGAAGGAAGAGGAAATCAGGAGTGATGTCCTGTCACCGCTGGATTTTATTCCTTCCATGAGAGAATAAACCACAAGCCTGGAGGGAGTTGTTATTCAGTTCGGGTGTATAAGTGACCCTCCTCTCATTAGCCGATGTGTCTATATGAATTTTTAATATTACACAATTTCGCAATAGTGCTTTTTTTTTTTTCTTTAAGTATGAATGTTTTAAGAAAGGCAGTGATGTGTTGGTGAGTTAAAATAATATGAAAGTTATGGCTTCCCCAGCAACGCAGCAACTGCCAGGCCAGCAAATAGTAACTCGCCATGAAAATAAGTGTGTCTAATCCACAACACACTTACTAATGCTGATTTAGTTATAACTCTAACCAAAATGTGTTTAGATACAATGAGTCATGGAGAAATCAGGCCTCCTTTCCTGTTGGTTACTGAGGACAAGACATTCGAGTTACAGAAACTATGTGGGTGTCATCACACCAAAAGCTGGTGCCAGCCTTCAGGTCCTTTGGGATACACGTTTGGGACAAACCCAATTTTGAAACAAAACATTTTAGAAGCCAGTAATTCTGTGGCTAAACTGCACCTATACTGAGAGGGTAGTATATGTAATCACCTTCTGTCCCCAGCTCAGTGCCCCAAAACAGCCTGTTTTCTTTTTTTACCTCAGCCTTTGCCCCAATATTCATAACAACACGAACTGGATGCAGTCAGACATATTGCTCACTGGCTGAGCAGCCCCACCCCCAGTGATGATGCAATGAGTTAGAGTACACACAGCTCAGCAATGGGGAGCACTTCAACCTAACTTCCATTATGTGACAGTTTGGTTGTAACTGAACTTATTAGCATATGGCTGCCATTCACCATTCTACTACTTCCTGGTGTTTTATGGATATTGGGCAAAGGCTGAGGTAAAAAAAAAAAGAAACACAGACTGCTTTGGGGCACAGGGCTGGGAATGGAAGGTGAGCACATAAACTTCCTTTCTGAGTATAGGTGCACATTAATAAGCTTTGGAGAAGCAAACCGTACATGCAGATGTTAATTTACAGGGTGGTTTCTTTTACTTTGTGCTCCTTTTCTGGGAGATTTCTTCTCTTGTGGAGTTATAGGTGCCTAATGTGCACCTGATGTCTGTATAATGCCTAATGCCTGTAAAAGCTGTTAAGAGCTATTCTTACCTTTTTATTGCGTGGACTAATTTTTAGTGTGCGATTACTTTTGCACATCTTAAAGTTTTTCACTCTCCCCTGTCAAATACAGCTGGCAAACAAACCTGTAGTTCTAGAGCAGCATTGAAGCAAATGCCCATTAAAGGCTGCAACACTTGTGTACATCTGAACCGTCCAGCTTGAACTGGAAGATATTAAGGGTGTCAGAAAAAATCAATTCTGTGAACTATCGCCATATTTCATTCGACGATACTAGAATTGATTTTTTTTTTCTAGTATCGATTCTGCCTTCCCGACGAGGCGCTGCCATCTTCACAGGTAGCTCTTTGGAGGCGGGGCAGATGACGTCATCCCGGCTCACATCGGCTCAGCTGTCAGATGGCGGTGGGCAGAAGAAGACAGGGGCAGGAGATCCCTCCTCTGGCTGGCGATCACCGCATCTGTCATTGGATCGGCGAGGGATACAGGAGCTGACAATTGGAGGTGAGTAAAGAAAAAAAAAAAAAAATATATATATATATATATATATATATATATTTTAGACATTGTATCTATCTGTTAACCCTTTGTGAACTGGTAAGGAATCTATGTGACCCCTATACCAGTTCACAAGGCTCTGGGTCTGGCAAGTCACCTGCGGCTAGCAGGTGACTTGCCATTAACCCCCCTCCCCCCCCCCATATTACCTGCCTCCCCAAAGCACGGGGGGGCAGAAGAGCCTGTGGCCATAGGCTATGCTGGCTTGTAATCTGCGGGGCCACCAATGCTGGCCCCTGCACCCTGTTCTACAAGCCCCCATAGCTGGTTATGCTGGGTAAGGGGGACTTCACACCATTTTTTAGGGGTTTTTAATCCTTCAAATTTCAAAAAGGGGGGCCCTATGTCATTTTTTAACATTTAAATTACATGTAAAAAAAAACGCAATATATTGTCTTTGAGACAGAATTGTGATATATTGTATCGTCATTTGTGTATCGCGATACGTATCACCAGATTCTTGCCAATTCACACCCCTAAAAAATATGGAAGATGCAGTGCTTTTGCTTGTTATTGTTTTTTCTGTTTTCTCATTCTATGCTCCAGGGTGTGTTCCTGCCTCCAGAAAGTAGAAGCTGGATCTCCAATAGTTCTTTTTCTCCTCCAGCTTCCCTTTTACATGAACCTGTGTCTAGGAAGTTTCAGGATGACTGGCAAAGCCTATCTTAGGGAACCCCCCCCCCCCAACAAAAAAAAACTAACTGTTTGAATTCCTGACAGAGTGATCCATTGACATCCTGCTGACTTATTTTTGCCTTAATGTATCTGCTGCTGACCACCCAATTCCCGGACGGCACATGCCCCTGTTTCTGATCGTGAGGGGGCAGACTCTTTTTTTAGGTTGGCAGCAGAGTTCTGGCCACATTAAAAGAGCAACAAGCATCTCCTTAGAGTCTATAAGAATCTAGGGCTGATGGTCTCCTTCTTTATAGGGCATCCTAAATTGGTATGCGCCACTGTGAAGTACTACCAGGGATCGCCTGGTACACTCATCAGTGATCCCAGGTCACAACCTCGAATGGAAAAACATGGCGAGGTGTCCCAAATAAGGATACCCCAGGCAGAATGAATAAAACCCAAGATAGTGAAAATCTTAAGTGCACCACTCTACCTGGGAGCGCATTATCTGCACAAGAGTGGATGAGCCACAGTAAGCAAGACTGTGATGGACTGGTCCAGAGGAAGAAATGTGGGGGGATGAGTAGGCCCCTGTTGCAATTTTCACTTTAGGTTGGGGCATTTTTGCTAATTTTTGGGGGCATGGATACTTAAAGCAGTCCCACATCCGTTCCCCAGTGAACAGGTGGGCCGCACAGTGACAGGCTCAGGGAGGGGGGGAGAGCATCCAGATTTCTGGAGCCTGCCTGTGCAATACCCCCTGAAACAACCCCAAAATTCTTACCCAAAACTCAGGCTGAAATGCGGTCCTCCAAATGGCGGTCATATCGGCTGGGAAAGATGGTGGCCAATCGCAGGACCACCGTTCGGCCAAGGCTCAAGGTTTAGGTAAGAATTGCAGAGCTTATTGCGTGGGGAGGCTCCAGCTATCTGGAGGCCCCCCTGAGCCTGTCACGGGTGTGGGAGCCCTTATTAGAAATATTGATTGTACTTTAGGAGATTTAGATATGTTCTACTTTCCTCAGAAGGTCAAAATTGATGACAGAGGTACTTTAAAGGGACTGCTAAGGCAAAACACAAATAAGTGCTTCTGTCCTTGTCGTAGAAGTATAAACCTTGCCTTCCGATATAGAGTCAAAACTATTCAGGCCTTACTGGTGCTTAAAGTGGCACAAAACCTTCCCCACTCCCCCTACCTGCATGGCCGCATTCCCAGTCTCCCTGTGGAGTGAGGCACGCTCGCCCCCAGCATACCTGACAGCTGGGCATGGGAGTGTGCCAGAACCTTACAAAACTGCTGCTGCAGCCAACATACGGGGGCCACTATGTGAGTATTCTTTAAATAGAATTTACTCTTTTAGGAGGGAAAAAATGTTCCATTTCAGGCATGTCTAGTAGTAGCAAAACAAAAAATATACTTGTGTTTTCTTCCCACACCCAAAAAATTGTATAGACTTGTCATTAATGCAATTATTAGTAATGGCCTGCACAAAATATGGGGTCCAGGTGCCAGTGGCACTGCCTGGGTTCTCTTGGCAGCTGTGGCCTTTTTTAAAAATGTATTTTAAAGCACATCTGTACATACAGATTGCCCACATTAAAAATCATTCTACCTGCACCTAGTGTGAATTCTGAGCCTTTAAACATCCAAGATGGGGGCTCATGAAGCATCAGGAAGCCTGCAACCAGGAAGTGTCTTCTGAATGTGCCGCTCTGCATTCTGGGATTGCTGTCCTTTTCCTGACCCCAGCTCTGCCCTGCCTGTGCAAAGCACAGCTATAACCGCCCCCCTGCACTTTACCCCACCCCCCTCTCATCAGTGTGTGTGATGCTTCTGAGGCAAGATGGCGGTGCCCGTATCCTAGAGTCCTGAACAGAGTTGCAACCCAGAGGAGGAAAGAATAAAAAGCGACTAAAAATGTTAAATATATTAATCCTATATGCTAGGGAATAGTCTTTTTAAAGTGTTTGGGCTTTTCATTAAATGATGCAGGTCCAGTTTAAATATATATGCAAACAACCTCAAAGTTCATGAACGGGACAGGATGTGCACCTCAAGTACACTCTTCTGTAAATCTAGCTACCAAGGATCCACTGCCATCTTTTGTTGCATTTATTCATTGTAAACTTTCTGTATATAACAAATGAACACATTATCTGGGCTTAATTTGCCCTGAGGAAGCCACGGAAAGGTGAAACATGTTGGGCGAACTGACAATAAAAACCTGTTGCCTCAAGATTATGTATTTGAGATTGTATAAAGTGTGGTGCGGGGGTGTCAAACTCAAATACACGGTGGGCCAAAAACTTAAAGCGGATCAACATTCAAAAATGACAACCCTGACCAAAACAACAAACATTCCTCATATGCTTCCCTCCCCAGGGCAATCAGATTGCTGCACATAACAATTATTTTACCTCTTTCTAACTCATGCTGTAGTAAATTTTAGAAACTAAATGGTGGCCCATGCATTTGCAGGCCATCTGCAAACAGGAAGTGCTGCTGGGCTTCCTGTTACCGTGCATTGTCAGTTATGTCAGTTGAATCCAGGCAGCAGCATGGCTGAGATACTGGGAGAGGAAGCTCCAAAATGGCCATTACCTTTCTTTTCCAATTGTGCCATGTTGTTGGTCCAGTTTAATATTTATTGAAAAAGTGTCTATTCAATGGCACATGCGTGCAGCCAATCAGCGTGCTTGGCTCCATTCCTAGCCATCTTTTCTTAGTCCAGGCTCTTGTCGGCTAAGGGCCCAATTGAGCAAAGTGCGCCATTGGCCGCATCCCCTGCTATGCTCATCCTGCAACAGCCATTCACAAATGCATGGCACGGTTACACCCCCGGCTAAAGTTATAGTAGAGCACAGTCAGGTATGTTTTACCGGCGATCCCGGGGGTTTCAAACTGTGATTTGGGATGCACCAGGTTAGTGAGGATCAGGCAGCCCTGGAGTCTTATAAACACTTTTGGTCCACTTTCAGACTCCAGGGCCAGCCAGATACATGGTTGTTTCTCTTTAATGCAGCATGCCACTTTCCATGATGGATGGGATAGCCTTCCTTTACCTCCTGCAGTTGCTTTTCATAGTCACTGGCAGGCTGAACCGGCTTTATGTCATCTGCGTAGAGAGAGACACCAGCCCGCTGTGCCTGGTTGGCAATGTGAAGAGATTTGTTGGCCAGTTCAATCCTTGTTCATGGGATTAGACTACCGAGGCTCAGGACATACTAGCAAACTAAACCATATACAAAGTCCATTGTCCAGCACTCAGGTATGTCTAAAATTGCTCTTTATTTCTCTGGATTAAAATACACAGGTTCCATACATATATGTATAGTATTTTAATCTGGATACATTTTAGACATACCTGACAATAGACTTTGTATATGGTTCATTTACCAACCACTGGGGGAAGTACTTCCCAACTACATCATCATAGCAATCTTGCGGGCCACCATGCTGCAGTTTGGCAGTGCAATCCGGGATCCAGACGGGCTTGGTAACTAGTCTCTCAGGGACTAAGTAGCAATGGGCAGCAAGTGTGCAGGCATGTGTCTAGTTTAAAGAGGAACAACACACATGAATTTGACTTTCCTGAGTGTTGTTCCTCTCTGCGCAGGCATCCTGGATGCCCCGCTGTGCGTACCCCCCAGGTCACCCCGTTTCACTCACCTTCCTTCCTTCCTTCCTTCAGGCGAGAGCGAGTGCTCTGATTGGCTGAGCGGCCATATTCAGCGCCGAGAACGGCTAAGCCGAAGGGAGCCGAGCTGCGCCGCCAGCCGCATCCCCCGTACACCTGGCAGCAGTGATGTGACTGAGCCGTCCATTCAGGGCTAGGGGTGAGCGGGGATGCGGCCATAACGCACGGGCGCAGTGAGGGCTTCGGGAGAGAGTGAGGGATGCCCCAAGGACTGGAACTCGGGAGGCACTGGAATCTTTTAGACTCCAGGGCCTCCGATGTTCCTCTTAAAAGGTAACGCCCGCAACCGCCTCCAGTCCTGTCACTCATTGATGACAGACTGGGAGGGGGCAGGACTTATACAATGACATCATGGGCTAGAACTGGCATAGTGGGTTGAGAGGGCTGGTATAACAAGTGAGGCATCTATAGGGGTCTTGAGACCTACTCATTTGCAATGCGATTAATATTACCCATTGTTGCCTGACTGCCCCTTCCCCTAATGTGTTACTATTGAAGCACTGCGATTATCAGCTCTGTGTGAACTAGGTGAATTAGCACTAATGGTACTATTTTTTTTTAAAAGAAAAAGTCCACTTTTGATGGCATTTTCGAATGCAGCATCGGCCATAGCAGCAGCCCTTTGAGAATACAGGACTCACTCTTCTTGGTGTGCAGTTGCCAATAGTAACAGAATGCAGTAGTGAAAACTGCTTCCATAAAACATTTGCTAACATAAGAAATAAAACCAAAAATATATATGTACACTTTAAAAAAATGACATAGAAAGTTGACTTTACTTTTTAAAGTGGACCAAAACCCAGCTCGGTCAGCCCAGGAACCCCCCCGTTCGGCGATGCCCCGATGTGTGACACTCCTCAGGTTGCCCCGTTCACTTACCTTACTTGCCGGTCCAACAGCGCATGCGTGGCCCTTGGCCACAACCGGGCCAGCCATTTGTGAATGGCCGACGTGGGCACCCTCCCTGTTAGATGGACGCTAGCATGCTCAGAGCCGCTGGCCTTAGACGCTGTCTTACATGCTGTTAAATCTCAGCAGCCCAGAGTGCGCTGATTGGACGAGCGGCTGCGCCTGCACCGTAGGTCCAGGAAGAGTTGAGTTTCTTCTGGAGATCTACGGGGAGTAAAGGACCAAAACCCGGGATAGCTAAAATCATGGGTTTTGGTCCACTTTATAGTGGTCCTTCACTCTGAATAAGAGTTTATCTCATATGTTTCCCACACGCTGTACATACAGATTGTCCACATTAAAAATCATCCTACCTGCATCTACTGCATGTTATGAGCCTTTAAACATCCAAGATGGCGGCTCATGGAAAATCAGACAGCCTGCAAACAGGAAGTACCTTCTGACTGTGCTGCTCTGCATTCTGGGATTGCTGACCTTTTCTTGACGCCAGCTCTGCTCTGTCTGAGCAAAGCACAGCTATAACCCCCTTGTACTTTATCCCACTCTCCTCTCCTCAGTAAGTGTGATGCTTCTGAGTCAAGATGGCGGCGCCCGTATCCTAAAGTCCTGAACAGAGTTGCAGCCCAGTGGGAGAAAGAATAATAAGTGACTAAAAACTTAGAGTATATTAATTTTAGATGCTGGGGAATCATTTTTTAAGGGTTTGGGCTTTTCAATAAATCATGGTGAAGGTCCGCTTTAAAGTGGACCAACACCCAGGATTTTGACTATCCTGGGTTTTGGTGCACTGCGGTGGGGCACCCCGATCGGGGGTACCCCGCTGTGTGAAACCCCCCAGAACGCCCGGAAACACTCACCTCACCACGCTCCTACGCAGGCGTTCGTCCAATCAGAGCGTTCAGAGCCGCTGTGGTATGCACGTACAAGCGGCGTCCAACCACATCGGCTCTGAGCGCTGGAGGCCACGTCTTGCGCTTCCCTCTAACAGGGAGCGTGCCCGCGCCGGCCATTCACAAACGCCCGGCACGGGTGCGCGCCCTGCTAGAGGGAAGCGTGAGATGCGGCCCGCGCATGCGCCGTTGGAACGGGGTTAAGGTAATGTTTCTGGGCTTCCTGGGGGGTTTCACCCCGCGGGACATCCCGTTTTCGGATGCCCTGCGGGAAGGGATCTGATCGGCCCGGAAATCTTATTGATTCCCAGGCCGATCCCCCCTGGGTGTTGGTCCACTTTAAGATTAAATTGTTTAGCTATAAATCCAAGATCCATAAAACACACTTCCAGACCCTGTTTCTGGCGTTTAAGAGGCAAAAAACGTTTTTGTGTACTGCATCTGTCCTACTGCGCCATCTAGTGTAACACAATGGTTCCTGCAGCAGTTCCAGCTCACAAGCCATCGACGTCTTCCTGGGGAGGGTGGGCTTTATATGTTAAATCACTTTGTTTTCCCATGTTACATTGCGAGTGTCACATGTCTGGCTTCACTATGTCTGTGCACTGAGCTCTCCTTTGAAAACACATTAATCTCGCGTTTACCACGTCGGCCATTGTTTCAGCTTTACATAAAAGTAAAAAAAATAAAAAAATAAAAAGAAAAAAAATAATATGCTGTCACCATAATGTTTCCTTCTTCTTAGCCAGCTGTGGATATAAGTGCTGCAGGGTTACGTCTTTGCCGTGCATTCTGAAGACCTGACGTCTAGGCTACGTACGGAGGACGTCCGTTCCTCTCAGCGCCTAGGGGAAAGTCCCCGGACCCCCGGCAGAGAGTGCCGCGTGCTTCTATAGCGCGCTGTAAACCTACCCTGATGCCCATAGCACACCCGCCAAGAAGCTCCTAGAGCCGAGCGGATTGGGCAAGGGCGGGCCACTCGTCAGTTGCTATAGTTACTCAGGTAGCAAGGTGGTATTCACCGTGCCAACACAACGGGGCTCATTCTCAGAATGCTCATTTTGTTTTCCACGGAAAAGGTCTTAAAGTGGAATAAAACCCACTCAGGGAATCAGGGGCATATAAAATTGGGATGCCCCACTGTGTGAAAACCCCCAGGTTGCCCAGAGACGTACATTCTTTTTCTACCCAGCGGGGCATGCGCAAGCAGCGTCCGCATCCCAGCTGAACCTTTAGAAGGGCTTGTGCCCGCAACAGGCATTTGTGAATGGCCAGCACAGGCAGGGCTGGCGTCAGCACCCGGCAAGGTGGGGCAGCTGCCAGGGGCCCCTATTCTCTGGGGGGGGGGGGGGACACTGACAGGGCTGGCCTTTGGGGTGTGCGATGGCACTTGACCGACGGTGGACTGGGAAGGAAGTGCCACAGCTGGTGCCCACATCTCCTGGAAATGGCGGGGTTCCACACAATGGGGCATCTCGATTTAGATTCCAGGGGAGGAAGTGCTGGGTTTTGTTCTGCTTTTAAGTTGTCCACCCCAGCTGATTTCCTATCCCTGGAGCATCCCAATCTGTGATACTCTACTGTATGAAACCCCCTGGGAGCACTGGCATACCCACTATGCAAGCAATTCCACCCCTGAGTTTTGTTCCGCTTTCCAGGGGCATCTCAATTTGGGATACCCCTGTTTGTGAAAGAACCCCCCTGGTTTGGCCGTTACCTCAAACTGGCGATCCCACAGCACATTCACCAGTTCTAGGAAAGTAATGAACAAGGGGGGGGGGGGGTCACACACAGGGGCATCCAAAATCAGGAGGATCTAGATCCGTTTAGACTCCGAGGTCAGGTAAAAAGGGGTTTGATGCGCTTCAAGGTAGACCAAAACTAGTTTTGGTCCAAATAGCATGATCCTTAGGGGGCATCCAGATTTGGGACGTCCCTTAGGGATGTGACTCCTCACCACAAAGGGGCCCACTGAGCCCATGCCGCTCAAGGGCCCACATAAACCTGGAGCCGGCCCTGGGCACAGGTATGCTCACTGTTAGAGGGTAGTGGGAGATGCGGCCATCAGCACAATCGGATCCGCTCACCTTAGACGAAGGGGCAGGAGCAGATCTGAGCGCGCTGATTGGACGAGAGGCCGCACATGTGCTGTAGGACCGGGAGGAGTCGCTCATACTGTCCCTCCTTTGAGGTGCTCCTATGCCCCCCTTCCCCGAGATGTAACAGTGTAACATCCAGATCTGCATCATAAATGATTCATTTGCCTATTGAAAGTGTTTATATTGTTTTAACTGTTATCACCTATCCATCCCTTAATGAAGGGGCGTGGCCTAATTTAACAAATGTCCCTGTTTCCAACCCTGAAAAGTTGAAAGGTATGGTTAAAATGGACCAAAACCCACAGTCAACAGCCCTGGAATTAATACGCTTCCAGGGCCGCCTGATCCCCCCCTCAGGGGCATCCAGATTCAGGATGCCCCGCTGTGTGAAACGCCCCAGATTACCCATGCGCCAGCAGCGGCCACTCTTTAGCAGGGTGCACACCCACGCCAGGCATTTGTGAATGATCTGGGGGGTTTCACACAGCAGGGGCATCCCAGATGGAGGTGTCCCAGTGTCTCACACAGCGGGGCATCCCAGATGGGGGTGTCCCAGTGTCTCACACAGTGGGGGCGTCCCAGATGGGGGTGCCCCAGTGGCTTACACAGCGGGGGCATCCCAGATGGGGGTGCCCCAGGGACTCACACAGCGGGGGGCATCCCAGATGGGGGTACCCTAGTCTCTCACACAGCTGGGGCGTCCCAGATGGGGGTGCCCTAGTGTCTCACGCATCGGGGGCATCCCAGATGGGGGTGCCCCAGTGGCTCACACAGCGGGGGAATCCCAGATGGGGGTGCCCTAGGGGCTCACACAGTGGCGCATCCCAGATGGGGGTGCCCTAGGGGCTCACACAGCGGGGGCGTCCCAGATGGGGGTGCCTCAGGGGCTCACACAGTGGGGCATCCCAGATGGGGGTGCCCCAGGGGCTTACACAGTGGGGGTGTCCCAGATGGCGGGTGCCCCAGGGGCTCACACAGTGGGGGCGTCTCAGATGGGGGTGCCTCAGTGGCTTAAACAGCGGAGGCATCCCAGATGGGGGTGCCCTAGGGGGCTCACACAGCAGGGGCATCCCAGATGGGGGTACCCTAGGGGCTCACACAGCGGGGGCATCCCAGATGGGGGTGTCCCAGTGTCTCACACAGCGCCAGGCATCCCAGATGGGGGTTCCCCAGGGGCTCACACAGCGGGGGCATCCCAGATGGGGGTGCCCTAGGGGCTCACACAGTGGCGCATCCCAGATGGGGGTGCCCTAGGGGCTCACACAGCGGGGGCGTCCCAGATGGGGGTGCCTCAGGGGCTCACACAGTGGGGCATCCCAGATGGGGGTGCCCCAGGGGCTTACACAGTGGGGGTGTCCCAGATGGCGGGTGCCCCAGGGGCTCACACAGTGGGGGCGTCTCAGATGGGGGTGCCTCAGTGGCTTAAACAGCGGAGGCATCCCAGATGGGGGTGCCCTAGGGGGCTCACACAGCAGGGGCATCCCAGATGGGGGTACCCTAGGGGCTCACACAGCGGGGGCATCCCAGATGGGGGTGTCCCAGTGTCTCACACAGCGCCAGGCATCCCAGATGGGGGTTCCCCAGGGGCTCACACAGCGGGGGCATCCCAGATGGGGGTGCCCCAGGGGCTCACACAGCAGGGGCATCCCAGATGGGGGTGCCCCAGGGGCTCACACAGTGCCAGGCATCCCAGATGGGGGTGCCCCAGGGGCTCACACAGCGCCAGGCATCCCAGATGAGGGTGCCCCAGGGGCTCACACAGCAGGGCATCCCAGATGGGGGTGACCCAGGGGCTCACACAGCGGGGGCGTCCCAGGGGCTCACCCTTTGTTCCAGCCTAGAATCTAAAAGATTCCAGGGCCGACCGCTAGCCTGCTCCCGAGGGATCCTATACCGGATGCCCCTGCTGTGTGAAAACCCCTAGGGTGCTGGTAATCTTACCTTATCCTAGCAGGTCGCATGATGCGATCGTCACTGGCATTTGCCCTGTAGCTACCCGCGCGCAGTTCTTCAGATAGGCCGGGTGCATGGGAGCGCGCACTCCACAGGGAATCCGGGGATGCGGACGCGATGCATGTATGCCGTCACGAAGTTCAAATTAGCGGCTTTATGCTGCACATTAGTATGCTCAACATAAAGCGCTGATTGGACGAGCTCCGTGGGAATGGCGGTAGGTAAGTGAAAGTGGGCAATCTGGGGGGTTTCACACAGGGGCATCCTAAATAGGGATACCCCTGTGCCAGGAACCAATCACCAGGATTTGGGATGCCCCTCTGTGCGAACTGAACCCCCCTGCAATCATTCTCCTTTCCAGTGCCCCTGCATCCCTGCGGCTGAGGCGCGCCCTTGGATCCAGCCATTTTGATAGGCTGAGTGCAGGAGCACAGCATAAAGTGCTGACTGAACAAGACCCGGCACCAGAGGATGCAGAGTGGGAGGGGTGAAAAGATGAGTTGTGTTAGCGATCGGGGGGGGGGGTTCATGCAATGCAAACAGCTCGGATTGAGCCCACTCATGCACCATTGGACCAGGAAGAGGTGAGTTTTACAGAGCGTTCCCACAGCGGGGCACCCCCCTTTGGGATGCCCCTGGGGCAAGAAACAAAACCTGGGATAGTACATTCCTGGTTTTGTTCCATTTTAAGGCTCTCCAAAGAAGCAGATTCTAGCAGAGCCATGTCTGTTCCATAGGAACACTGGTGAGTTATATATAAGGCGAATGGTGGGGTTTAACATAGCAGGAAATCCCAAAATGGATGTCCCAAGGGTAAGGACCTGGGATAGTGAAAATCTGTGGTTTTGGTACAACACCCATGTCTTACAAAATGTGTTAAAGTGGACTAAAACCTGGGATTTTGACTATCCCAGGGTTTGGTCCTAGCTATGTGAAACCACTTGGACCGCCGGAAAAATTTACCGGTACACTGATCCAACATTACAGGTGGAGGTGGAGTGACCTAATTCCAGCTTCTCTTAGCTGACAAGAGGTCTTGTTGGCTTTGGGTCGAATGGAGCCAAGCATGCCGCCGGGCGCATAGCCCACGCATGCGCCATTGTATCCGTGATCAGGTATGTTTTACCGGGGACACGGGGTTTCACACAGCAGGGCATTCCAAATTTCCATGACCTAGGGAGTGGGAATCAGACAGCCCTGAAGTCCTATAGACTCCAGGGCCAGCAGTTCTTCAGATAGGCCGGGTGCATGGGAGCGCGCACTCCACAGGGAATCCGGGGATGCGGACGCGATGCATGTATGCCGTCACGAAGTTCAAATTAGCGGCTTTATGCTGCACATTAGTATGCTCAACATAAAGCGCTGATTGGACGAGCTCCGTGGGAATGGCGGTAGGTAAGTGAAAGTGGGCAATCTGGGGGGTTTCACACAGGGGCATCCTAAATAGGGATACCCCTGTGCCAGGAACCAATCACCAGGATTTGGGATGCCCCTCTGTGCGAACTGAACCCCCCTGCAATCATTCTCCTTTTCAGTGCCCCTGCATCCCTGCGGCTGAGGCGCGCCCTTGGATCCAGCCATTTTGATAGGCTGAGTGCAGGAGCACAGCATAAAGTGCTGACTGAACAAGACCCGGCACCAGAGGATGCAGAGTGGGAGGGGTGAAAAGATGAGTTGTGTTAGCGATCGGGGGGGGGGTTCATGCAATGCAAACAGCTCGGATTGAGCCCACTCATGCACCATAGAACCAGGAAGAGGTGAGTTTTACAGAGCGTTCCCACAGCGGGGCACCCCCCTTTGGGATGCCCCTGGGGCAAGAAACAAAACCTGGGATAGTACATTCCTGGTTTTGTTCCATTTTAAGGCTCTCCAAAGAAGCAGATTCTAGCAGAGCCATGTCTGTTCCATAGGAACACTGGTGAGTTATATATAAGGCGAATGGTGGGGTTTAACATAGCAGGAAATCCCAAAATGGATGTCCCAAGGGTAAGGACCTGGGATAGTGAAAATCTGTGGTTTTGGTACAACACCCATGTCTTACAAAATGTGTTAAAGTGGACTAAAACCTGGGATTTTGACTATCCCAGGGTTTGGTCCTAGCTATGTGAAACCACTTGGACCGCCGGAAAAATTTACCGGTACACTGATCCAACATTACAGGTGGAGGTGGAGTGACCTAATTCCAGCTTCTCTTAGCTGACAAGAGGTCTTGTTGGCTTTGGGTCGAATGGAGCCAAGCATGCCGCCGGGCGCATAGCCCACGCATGCGCCATTGTATCCGTGATCAGGTATGTTTTACCGGGGACACGGGGTTTCACACAGCAGGGCATTCCAAATTTCCATGACCTAGGGAGTGGGAATCAGACAGCCCTGAAGTCCTATAGACTCCAGGGCCACTTTTGGTCCACTTTATGGACTGCATTGTGACAGTTGAGGGAACGGTGGCTCCCCCAGGCATACACCCCCTGAAACCCCCCTCCCCCTGGTTTACTCACCAGCACCAAAATCCCCAATCATCTGCCGGTGGTCACATGGCTCGAAGCAGAATTCACATTTTTCATTGCAGGTGGATATCAAGACCTCTGATCCACCGGCGGCCAATCGGGGAACAGGAACATGTCCGTTAGTCTTTAAGAAACCCATGTACATAGATTTAGTAAGACATTAAACCCTTTTTTGGTTTCAAACCATTAAAGTTCATAGACATGGTAGTACCCTTAATTAGACTCAAGATGACAGCAGTGGGATTAGGACATAGACAATCATTGGGCCATAGACTTGAATGGAGTTTGTTCTAGAACAGGGGTACTCAACCACTACTTGTAAAGGTCCATACACAAGCATCCGGTAACAGGTGAAGGTCCGGGGGCTGTTGCGGGGGGGGGGGGGAGGGCTAGTTGGAAATCTGGGGGGAGGCTACAGATTCCAGAGGCAGAGCTGGACAAAGCTGGGGGGCCAGAAATGGACAGGGTTGAGCTGGGGGAATGGAGATGGATGGGGCAGAGATGGCGGAAGAGGGATAGATGGGGCTGAGCTGGCGCATCGGGACAGGATTGTATGAGGAAAAGAGCCAGGGAAACAAAGTTTGCGGGTACCCTGCAATGCCACTTCTCACACGTGCAGGACTTTATATTGCAATGCTAGGTGCCAGGCAGTAGAATCATGACACTGGCAGGGAAACTAAGCAATACATCGCCGATCAAGTAAAGGGGGCAGCGCTGAGCACAGCAACACAGAAGCAACTGAGTGCAGGACCGTCAGGCAGGGGTCTGGAAATATAGAGCCGAGGTCCACCAGTTGAGTACCACTGTTCTAGAAGGTAAGGCGTAAAGAGATAATAGTCTTAGCAGGATGTTGGGTAATAACCAGGAGGATAATAATTGGTTGGAGGGTTTAGAGAACAGCCTATCATGTGTCTGGCATTTGGCTGAACATGTGATGGAATGTTCTGGAAGGCAGCTGGTAGTTATATAAGGAGGCCACAGGTCTAAAGCCAATTGATATTGAATTGTAGAGGACCAGATGTGAATCCAGACTCTGTCGGAAAGAGGGGAGAGATCCAGCAAGGGGGGAAGGAAGCCCTGGGGAACCCTCCTTGGGGAGTAAGACCTGTTGGCTTTCACTCTGGAAGGGACAGAAGGAAGTGTAACAGAATGGATGTATGAAGATCAGCCATATTTTGATGTCTGCCATTAGAATCAATAAAGAGGAACTCTCCTTTTATCCACTGGACTGTCTATTATATTCTAAGTATACAGCACGTCCTGTTCCAGAAGATATTCCTTACTCTAAGGGGGTAATACATCCAGTAGATGGCGCTGGACTGCAGAGACAGAAAAGTGGCTCCTCTCGGCCCCATATATACCAGGGACCTCCCACAAATTCCCCAGTTCTTCTCTGCAGTCTGGGCTGCAATGACTAGAAGATGGCTCCTTCTACTCGCAGGTGAGCGGGGCTTATTAGCCTGCAGCCCTATAGGACTATTCCCACCCATTCCTTTTCACTGCCTCCCAGCTTAGCCTGTGCTGGTCGGGTGATGGTAGGCAGCACCGCTGCTAGGTGCTAAGGAGCGCTGCTCCTACCGCAGTCCCCCACCAAAGGGTAGGTACAGGCCCGTGGTGAGCCTTATGGGATGCCCCTCCCGCGGCCGTTTGCCCTTCGCCCCCCTGTCCCCTCAATTAGGCTCCTCTTAGGTCGTCCGCTGCTTCCCCTTCGCTCCCCCTGGGTAGATCTCGGGGGGGGGGGGCCACAGGCGCTGCTGCGCCGTCATTTGCTGGCCCTGTCACGGGGGCGCTTTCGGGGGCGGGCCTTGCGGATGATGTTTTCCGCATCACTTCTCCTCGGCCCCTCGAGGTATATGCGGACGCCATTTTGGAGCTCCTGTGCTGCGTGTCTGGCGTCCCCCTATCGAGGTCCGTAATTGCCCCTGCAGGCTGGCTTTTTCTTTATTTTTCATTGTATTATGCTTACGGGTTCTTTGCTTTATGTCTTACAGGCGGGTCAAACTTTTTTTTTGTGGTTTATCCTGGTCCTATCCCCTTTTAGCGTTAACTCCTTATTGGAGGGCTATTGTATTGGTATATCTCCCACTTCCCTAGCGGGCTATTGGGGCATCCCGGGTAGCCTTATTGGCGTCAATCCCAATTGGCCTATTGTGCCACAATAATCACCATATGGAGGCTTCTCAGGATAATGTGCTTGGGGTTCCTTCAGGACAAGCCCGGCTGTGTGTGGCGTGTGGGGTATCCCCTATAAGTGATGATGTCAGGGTGTGTGTACCCTGCGCCCAGCAGACGCTTGCGCTGCAGTCTGGGTTACCGGTGGCTGGGCCTGCGCTCCCTCTGGCTTCGCCTACCCCCCAACGCTTACATCTGACTCCTAGTGAGGTGCATACCAGTGGGGAGTCTCAACTTGATTTGGCTGCACGGGTGGCCAGCATTGAGAGACATATTGCTGGCTCTGGCCCACGTAAGGCTTCTGCTAAGAAGCGGCATTTATTACCTGGTGTTTCCCTCTTTCCTATGGATGCTGAGGAATTTTTTGACGTTACCGGTTATACCCCCCTGGAAGAGGGGGACTTATTTTCTGATTCAAAATCATCTGAGGAACAATCTAGGGTGTACGGTGCCGATTCTGGGTCTGACTGGCTTTTATCTCACATTTTTTAAGTACTCTGTATCTCTCCTCCTGCCGTGGCTCCGCGGCAGCAGGGGGAGCTGTTTCATACTGTTAAACCATGCTTGGAGTTTCCTGAACAAATTCATTTTAATAATCTGGTGCTCAAAGAGTGGGAACGGCCTAGCCGGCTTCCCGGGGTGCCAAAGAGTTGGGATAAGCGGTATCCCTTTCCCGCTGAGATGGTTAAACGTTGGTCATGTCCTCCCGAGGTGGATGCACCAGTTCTGGGGTTGTCCAGCACATCCGTCATGCATTCCCCTGACTCTACTACACTGAGGGATGGGGAGGACAGGCGCACAGATCAGCTGGCTTGCCATGCCTTTGCCTGTGTGGGGACCGCGCTGCGTCCAGTCTGTGCCTCTGCCATTACGGCTGTTGCTATTAAAAACCTGCTCAGGGGTCTCTTAGATGGGGCTCCTGATGATGCAGGTAGTGGAGTGTAGAGCTCTTCTGCATTGTGAGGAATTTGTTGCAAATGTTCTCTCTGCCTTGGATGATACCATTAGAATGTGTGGCAGGGCATCTGCCTTGGTGGCGATACGCCGCTCAGGCTGGCTGCGCCAGTGGGCAGCTGACAACGGTGCTAAGAAGGCTCTCACTGATTTTCCCTTCAAGGGGCTGCGCCTCTTTGGTGAACGTCTGGACTTGTTTGCTAAGGGAGGCAAGTTACCTCAGCGTAGAAGGCAGCCTCGGTCCTTTCGGGGTTCAGGTGCCTTTCTTCCTTGCGTGGCTCCAGACTTGGACGGGGAGCTTCCTTTGCTGGAGCCCGTGGAGATTTTTGGGGCAGGGGCAGAGGACGTGGCCGCTCTGGCCCCTCCTGGGGTCCCAAGCCTAAGTCCTCCCCCAAGCCCCCTCAGGCATAAAGGGGCACCCTCACCCATCTGGGTGGGGGGACAGCTTCGGCTCTTGGCTCATGTCTGGAGGCGTTATGTCCCAGACCGGTAGATTCAGGAGGTAGTGTCCTCCGGTTACAAGATAGAGTTTGCAGCCTGGCTGCCCCCAAGATTCATCACATCCCGGTTAGCTCAAAACCCCCTGTCAGCTCAGGGTCTGTCCCTGGCTGTCCAAGGCCTTCTGGAACAGGGAGTCATCTGCTGGTTGCCCTTGAGGGAAAGGGGCAAAGGCTATTATTCCAATCTTTTCTTTGTTCCCAAAAAGGATGGGTCCATCAGACCCATCCTGGATTTAAAGCGCCTCAACAAATTTGTCAGATTCAGACACTTTCGCATGGAGACTCTGCGCTCCGCTGTGATATTCCTACGCCCAGGGGACTTCATGACCTCTGTAGACATTAAGGATGCTTACCTTCACATACCTATTTTTCCAGGTCCTCAGAAATTCCTCAGGTTTGCTCTGGAGGATCAGCACTACCAATTTGTGGCCTTACCCTTCGGTCTCACCTCGGCTCCCAGGGTATTCACCAAGGTGCTGGCAGGAGTGATGTCTCTGCTGAGATCTCAGGGCATTCGCATTCTTCCCTACTTGGACGACATGCTTATCGCTTCTCAGTCCTTCCATCAGGCAGAGCTGGATACTCAGCGGGTGGTGTCCACACTGGAGTCATTCGGCTGGGTGATCAACCACCCCAAATCTTCCCTGTCTTCTTCCATGGTGAAGTCCTTTCTGGGCATGATTCTGGATTCATCTCAGGTCAAGATCTTTCTTCCTCAGCAGAAGGTGGAGAGTCTTTAAGAGAAAGCTCAGCTCCTTCTGTCTTGTCCTCATCCATCCATCAGGCAGGGAATGCAGCTGGTGGGCCTGATGGTGTCCTGCTTCGAGGCGGTTCCATATGCTCAGTTCCACATGAGGCCTCTTCAGCTTCACCTCTTGTCAGTATGGGATCGGGACCCCGTGTCCTTGGATCAGGTGTTTGTCCTGTCCCCTCTGGCCAGGCGGTCTCTATCGTGGTGGCTGGACTCAAGGAACCTGCTGGAGTGCAGATCCTTTCTGGCCCCTTGTTGGGAGACTGTCACCACGGATGCCAGTCTGACAGGTTGAGGGGGCTTTTGGAAGTCCCTGAAATTCCAGGGTCAGTGGGGCCCTCAGGAGGCCCATACCCCTATCAACATTCTGGAGTTGAGGGCGATCAGGTTGGTTCTCGCTCACTTAACCCCACACCTGCGGGGTCGGGATGTTCAGGTCCGCTCAGACAACCAGACGGCGGTTGCCTACATCAATCATCAGGGAGGGACCCGGAGCAAGAGGGCCCTCAAGGAAGTGTCCCTGATACTGTCCTGGGTGGAGGTGAATGTTCCCTGCATCTCAGCTGTGTACATTCCGGGGGTTGAGAATCTGGAGGCAGACTCCCTGAGCAGGGGGACCTCTCGTCTGGGAGAGTGGTCCCTCAGCAGCAGGGTGTTTCGATCCCTGTACCACCGCTGGGGTCAGCCGGATGTGGATCTGTTTGCGTCCCTTCACAATCACAAGCTTCCAGTCTTTGTCTCTCTGTCCCAGGATCCTCTGGCCTTGGCCATGGATGCCTTGGCAATGTCTTGGATGAGTTTTCAGCTCCTGTATGTGTTTCCCCCATTTCCCTGCTGGGCAGGGTGCTGCGCAAGATAGCTCAGGAACGGGTGCCAGCCATACTGGTGGCCCCCTGTTGGCCAAGAAGAGTGTGGTTCGCAGACATCGTGCAGCTGGCAGTAGATCAGTACGCCCTGCCCCGGGTTCCAGATCTGTTCACTCAGGGGCACCTACGCCACCCCAATTTACAAACACTGGCTTCAACGGCCTGGCTGCTGAAACCTCCATCTTGATGGAAAAGGGGCTGCCTGCCTCGGTTGTTAATACCATGATCAGGGCTAGGAAAAGGTCCTCTACTTCCATCTACTATAGGGTTTGGCGTACTTACATTGACTGGTGTGAGTCTAACTCGCTTCCCTGTCAGGTGTTTTCTATTCCTAGGATTCTGGTGTTTCTGCAAAATGGTTTGGATCTGGGTCTTCAGCTCAGTACTCTGAAAGGTCATGTTTCTGCCTTGGCCATTTTTTCCAAAGATCCTTTGCTCAGCATCCCCTGGTCAATACCTTCTTCCAGGGGGTTACTCACGTGCGCCCCCCACGTAAGCCTATGTTACCAGTCTGGGACTTGAACTTGGTCTTATTTGCCCTGCAGGGGTCTCCCTTCGAGCCCTTGTAGGGGGCCCCCTTATCCATTCTTACGCTTAAGGTAGTCTTTTTGGTGGCTATCACTTCTGTTAGGCGTGTTTCTGAGTTGGCGGCGCTTTCTATCAAACCTCCTTATTTTGAGAGACACCAGGACAAGGTGGTGTTTCGCTTTAAGCCAGATTTTCTGCCTAAGGTTGTTTCTGCCTTTCATCTCAATCAGGACATTGTTTTGCCTTCTCTGTGTCCTAATCCTAGTAACTCTAAGGAGAGGGTTTTACACACTTTGGATGTGGTTAGGACTCTAGAAGTTCTATCTGGTGGCTACTGAACCCTTCAGGAAGACTGATGCTTTTTTTGTGCTCCCGTCTGGACCTAAGAAGGGTCTGGCTCCAGCTAAGTCCACTATCAGCAAGTGGATCCGTCAGGCTGTGATACAGGCCTACTCTGCTAAGGGGAAGGAGCCTCCTTTCCGCCTTACTGCTCATTCTACTCATGCTATTGGTACCTCTTGTGCTTTTCAGCACCAAGCTTCTGTTGATGTTAAGGCCTCAGCTGATGCTGCTTTGGGTTGCAAAGTTCTGCTGGTGGCAGTGGTTTAAACTGTCTGTTGTTACTTTTGGGGATCCCACCCTACCTTACGGACACTGCTATTGGATGTCCCAAGAGTAAGCAATATCTTCTGGAACAGGACGTGCTGTATACTTAGAATAATACAATTCTGTGATTACTCACCTGTAGAATTGGTATTATACGTATACAGCACGTCCTGTTCCACCCCACCCTTGTTATCATTATTTATAGTTACCTCTTTATGGTGATTGTTCTTATGTTCAATTTTTTGTATAATGGTTATAGTTCTCCCGGTCTCATTTTAACTGCTTTTCAATACTGGGGAATTTGTGGGAGGTCCCTGGTATATATGGGGCCGGAAGGAGACACTTTTCTGTCTCTGCAGTCCAGCGCCATCTACTGGATGTATTACCCCCGAGAGTAAGGAATATCTTCTGGAACAGGGCGTGCTGTATACGTACAATACCAGTGATTGAGTGAAGAACGGGCCTGCAAGCATCGTGGCTCGATCTTAGTACTGAAAGTTATGTGATTGGCAGTCATGCAAGAAAATAAGTTAAGTATTGGCTGATTTGACTTTAGTTCCTCTTTAACATACCTGTTTAGTTTGGAAAATTGATTACTTACCTTTTCTTCCCCGCTGCTCCTTTGTTTTAGTGTGGTTAAATTAAACTTACTGGGACCCTGGAGTGACTCCCACAATGTTTATGGCAATTCTCATGTCAAACACCAATTTTCACTTCAGTCACAGTGACTGACTATGCTGCCTGCTCTAATCCCAGTGCCAAGGCCCAGCACGCCCTCTCCATTGCAGTGAATGGAACGGACGTGGGCATTCGGCAGAATTGTGGGCCATAATGCAGAGTTTTGATTTCTGGATCCAGGAAGTTTTATTTAACTGGACCAGTGCTAATCAGCAGCGGGGGAGAGGTGAATATTCATGTTTTCATTTTTTTTGCTGCACTATTGACTTTCATTTTCTTTCTGGGCAGGGCTGTATTTGGTATTCATGGTGCCCTAGGCAATTTAAAGCGGACCTTCACCCTGTATAGACTCTATCTTGTATGTCTCCCCCACCCTGTACATAAAGATTGCCCACATTAAAAATCATCCTACCTGCACCTATTGCGTTTTTAAAAAACTTTTAACATCTAAGATGGCGGCCCATGGAGTCTCAGGCTGCCTGCAGACAGGAAGTGGCTTCTGACTGTGCCGCTCGGCATTCTGGGATTAAAGTCCTTTTCCTGACCCCAGGCCTGCTCTGTCTGTGCAAAGCACAGCTATAACCCGCCCCCTGCACTTTTGCCCCCCCTCCTCTCCTCACTATGTGATGCCTCCACGGCGCCCATATCCTGAACCGAGTTGCAGCCCAGTGGGGGAAAGAATAAAAAGTAACTGACTAAAAACTTGCAATGGGTTAGATACAGAGTATGTGTGTGGAGGAGGGAGAGGGCACAAGAGGGCAAATGCAGAGGAGCAGGCAAGCATGTTCCATCTTTCTGGCATTCTGACATACAGGAGTCACATGTCCACAGCAGTGGAGAGGAGATGCTCTGGGCTGTGTTCAACCCCTTGCACACTGCTGGGGGTTGCTTGTTAGGAGGCATGTTCCGGCTATGGGAGTTTTAATTTATTTTTTTACTACCATAGTAGCAGCATAGTAGCAGCACCCCCCCATTTCCAGGTTGCCACCCTAGGCACATGCCTAGGGTTGCCTAATAGGAAATACAGCCCTGCTTCTGGGATATGCAGAGGGGTAAATGCAGAGCATTTGGGTTCAGCCCTCATGCACCACTTTTAAAGTGATATTTCAGGCAAAGGCCATTAAGGTTGATTCAGAGACAAAAAAAGACTTTTTGTGTAGATTTTTTTTTTTTACATACATACATCGTATGAGTGTACGAGCGATTCTATGCATGCATTGCAAGCCTTCTGTAAAGTCTTCGTCCGTTCGCATGCCAGAGTACGAGTACGAGAATGTCATTTTCCAGCGTGACTTTTCCGTTTTCTTTTCGCATGTTACAACGTCGGCTTTCATTTTTGCCCTTTTTCCATCGTCTCCTCCCACGAATCCTTTACGTTTCCCGTTACATTCTGATTTCCTTTTTCAATAAATAATCGTCCAGACGAAAATCCTTACGATGTTACGCCTGCGCACTACAAACTTAACTCATTAAAGTACTTGCCTACATATTTGGGTCACTCACTTCTGCTACAATGCTTAGCTAAATCACTTCGCGCTTTCCTTCTTCTTCCATTTTTCACCCCTAAAACTTACCCAAACCACTTTGCGCTTAGGTTCTTCTTCCATTTTTCACCCCTAAAACTTACCCAAACCACTTTGCGCTTTCCTTCTTCTTTCATTTTTCACCCCTAAAACTTACCCAAACCACTTCGCGGTTAGGTGCTTCTTCCATTTTTCACCCCTAAAACTTACCCAAACCACTTCGCGGTTAGGTTCTTCTTCCATGTTTCACCCCTAAAACTTACCTAAATCACTTTGCGGTCATGTGAATCTTCATCTCTAAATATTTCTTGGCCCATTCGTTTGGTGTTAATGTATTTTGAAAATGAAATGACACTGAAACAGTTTTGTTTTGTTTTTTGGTGTATTCTAAACTGCCATTTTTTGATGGCTTTTTTTTTAAATTTGTTTTTCTAAAAAATGTATACTTTTTTTGTTTTTTTAATACAAAATATAAAATAGTAAAACTTTTAAAATGGTTAGAAATATTAAACTTTAAAACTATTTACAAAGCAATGGCAGAACCCAGAACATTAGTCTTCTGTGGTCCCCAACGAGTCACGCAGCTCCTGCATGTCGGCCACCAACTGAAGGACCCTTTCACTCATTGCTGCCACTCTGGCACGTGTGGCCCCTGTATAAAAAAGAAACATTATTGTTTGCAAATGCATGTTTCTCACCTGTGGATGGAATGTTTTTAGGTGTCAAGCTAACTCATGACGCCATATGTCATTATGCTAAGTAATTAATCAAAGGAAGTGGGCATATGTCATTATGCTAAGTAATTAATCAAAGGAAGTGGGCATATGTCATTAGGCTAAGTAATTAATCAAAGGAAGTGGGCATATGTCATTATACTAAGTAATTAATCAAAGGAAGCGGGCGTATTTCATTATGCTAAGTAATTAATCTAAGGAAGTGGGCGTATGTCATTATGCTAAGTAATTAATCAAAGGAAGTGGGCATATGTCATTATGCTAAGTAATTAATCAAAGGAAGTGGGCATATGTCATTATGCTAAGTAATTAATCAAAGGAAGTGGGCATATGTCATTATGCTAAGTAGTTAATCAAAGGAAGTGGGCATATGCCATTATGCTAAGTAATTAATCTAAGGAAGTGGGCATATGTCATTATGCTAATGCGATTGACTATGGCTTTAGGTATCTTGGTGATCATGTCAATTACCACATACTCAAAAGAATGACATTACAACTTGCGTCGTGCGTCGGGGACCACCCTGGGTTCTGGGACCTGCCACTGCTGGGAAGTTGAGGCTGTAGAGACATGTCAAATAGGGTCACTTCTAATGTCTGAGTCAACAGTAAGCAAATGACAATTTGAATGTGTGTGTGACATCACCCACCTTCTCCATGTGCCTCCTGGGCCTGATCTGCTGCAGCCCCTGCTCCAGATCCTTCACCCGCTACATTAACATCTAGAAAAAGAGATTAAGGGAATCAGCTTTGTTTAAATAGCATGTATGTGTGTGTGGTTACATGAAGAGTCACATACCAGAGGATAACGGCTCAGTCGCTGGGTACGACTCCCTGCCCTCCTCTGTAGAAAGGTCCAGGGGCTGGTCAGAGGCCGCTACAGAGGAGGGGTAGGACTGTCGCCCTGGAGATCCACCACCTTCCCTTTCTGCAGAATCATGCAGCACTGGCCGACCTGTGCGCCTCTGGGTGCGTCGGATTTGGTACTCCATTTCCAGCACTAGAAAAGAAAAGCATTTATAAATAAAGGCCTACCTTCTGTATTAGTTACATCTAGCATGCAATCGTACAAGCAATGTACTTACTTGGGAAATGGAGTCTGAAATAGCCGCACCCGGGGCATGTGGAGCCATTTCAGGTCCGACCAATGCTGCATGATCTGCGTGTGGGTGAAGGTGGTGTCAGTCTGGTGTTGAATCCTGGAAACGATCTCCAGGGCGACGGTCCTCTTCTCAAATGAGTTGGGCAGGTAGTCGTACCTGCGCTCAAGCATCGTCTACAAAACACAAAATAAACATAGGATTTAGATCAAACTGCATACAAATATCTGTCATAAATCGATCATTTGACTAAATGGCATTACCAGACACATTTCTAGGCTAAAACTATCCTTCTAGATGTAATTGACTTGGTTCGAACATGTGGGCCCTAACTTCTGTTTAGCACAGAGTTTTATACACTTAAACCAAACAGTTTCTTCCTGCGCTTCCTTAAGTGCTAGGCATGCATTTACCGGTAGATGGCAAATCAAAGGCATTAAAATACACTTACAAGCATAATCAGCTCTTCTTGTTGGCGGGTGAAGATTGTGGGCGCCATCTTTCTTCTTGTCTGCAGCAGATAAGTAATGCCCCAGCGGTTTCCGGGTACATACGTACACAAGCGCGTAAGTGTCATACCCAGGCATTAGTATTTAAAGCATTCTGGACACACAGCTCATTCTCTTTCAGAGTCTCTTAATAATGGCTCCAAATAAAGCAGGCGCAAAGGCCAAAGCAGCAAAGGAGGGCAGCAGCAAAAAGCCAGAGAAGCATGAGGAGGCTTCTGCAGGCCCCACCACTTGCTCAAAAATGCCAAAGGCTAAAGAGCAGGAAACCCGCAGTGGGCAGGCCAAGGCGACCACAACCACAAAGGCACCAACAACCACCAAACAAAAGGAGCCAGCGGCAAAGAAGAAGCCCCAGGCCAGCAAGCACACAGGTGCGGCCCCTAAAAAGCACACCAAGAGGGTGAGAAGCCCCAGCCCCCAAAGGTCAGCATCAACTCACCCACGTGGCAAAAGCTCCCATGGGAAGAGGAGAACCCACCGGGCCAGAAGCCCCAGCAGCCAGAGCTCAGCATCACCCCACCCACATTTGAAAAGCGCACATGGCAAGAGGCCAACCCACCAGGCCAGAAGCCCCAGCAGCCAGAGCTCAGCATCACCCCACCCACGTGGGAAAAGCGCCCAGGGCAAGAGGGCAACCCACCGGGCCAGAAGCCCCAGCAGCCAGAGCTCAGCATCACCCCACCCACATGGGCAAAGCGGCCAGGGCAAGAGGCCAACCCACCGCGCCAGAAGCCCCAGCCCCCAAAGGTCAGCATCACCCCACCCACGTCCAACAACCTCCCTTCATGGAATTGTGAAGGGGCCACAGGGGCCATCCAGCACACCCTCTCCTCCTCGGCCACATTTGCCACGGCACAGATGGCAAGGCACTCTCCATATGCCACATCTACGCCTGCTAGTTCAGTGGCCACCCAGGCAAGAACCCCAAGTCCATATCCATATACAGTTCAATCTGAAGCCAGCCACCTGTCCTACATTTCTCCCCAACACAGCCAGGCCAGAATGTCCCCCGATTTGCCTGCAACCACTGATGAGCCAGAACATCAAGCAACAGGGCGCACATTGCGCCGAGGCCACTTGAGTGGCAGGTTTGGGGAGGCCCAAACTCTGGCATTAGCTAGTGGGCTCACCTTACATTATGATGAACTATATGGGCGCAGATCCAAAGCAACCAGCAAAATGCGCAAAGCCTAAATTTTAGAGGAGCTCACCAGACAGGTCAATGCAGCGGGGGATGAGCTCAAATATGTGGAGCAGATTCAACGCAAAATATTGGACCTGAAGTATGCAGCACGGAAGAAAGAAAATAAACGGTGAAGGTACATATCTTCTTTGTGGATTTGTCTGCTTCTTGTTTGATCCACATTTTCCTACATTTGCCAAAATATCTTTTTCAGCTTACAAACTGGCGGAGGCTTCCCCACTAAATTACAATTTACCCGAGCTGAGGAGATGGTGCTGGGCATGATACATCCCCTGGCCTTAGAGGGACACTCGGGGCGACGGGACACGGACATCCCTACTATTCCTGCAGGTTAGTAATGTTAGTGTGTATGTGAAATGTTTTCAACATTTAAACACATGCCCCTAGGGAGTGCCTTGTAGTGTAGGTTACAGTTTTAGCAGGGTGTGTAATGTCTGTGGAATGTACATTTTCTAATTTGCTTGGCCATACATGACCTTGGAGAGTATTTATGGACACTATAAAAGTCTTTACATCAGCAAAGGACTGCCTGTTATGTGATTCTAGTTAATCAGATCCAACACTTCCATCTTTGTCTTTAGGCCACTTGGGTTTGAGCTGTGCTTTGGTCTCAAATACGTGATCTGTGGTCAGGGAAAGGTCTACCTAGGAAGAATGCCAACCAGCATATTCTTAAGCCAAATGCTATTTGCAAGCTGAGTGTGGGCCCCTAATGTCCCTTTAGGGATGTGTGAAGCTTCATAACAGCCAGTACATGCATGTTTCTTTAATTTAAGGTGACCAATGTGTATGTACATGTTGATTAATACATCTAACAGATAATGACATTCATAGTGAAGGCCAACTTGGACCGTTCGGAGAGTTGCCATTCCTGCTTGGCCACATGTTTTAGTGAAGCATATTTAATAATACAGACATTGCCCTGAGGAAGTGGTGTGGCGACACCACGACACGCGTTGGCGACGGTTTGTGGGGGCGCCCTTGGTCGGTCTGTATGCACGTCCTTTGTTCTCTTTTTCTTGGGTCCATCCTGGTGCGCTGCCTTGTACCCGGTTAGGTCCCTATGCACTTTATGATAGATCTGTTATTGGAAATTATTTAGCCACATTGGCTCATATTTTGCACATGGTTTTGCACAATTTTGTACATTATTGTTGATATAATGATATAGAGAGATCAATTGAATATAGAGGTGTATTTTTTATATTTTTATGTCTTATAATGAATTTATTCACTAGTATTTTGATTAATATATAAGACCTCTGGCGCCCTCTGTTGGTGTTATGTTTGTGTATGTGATGTGTCTGTCTATATGTGGTTTTAATTTGTAGTACCATGTAATAAATTGATATATTTTTATATATTTTGTAGGGTGGTGCCACTTATTCCTTTGCACTTATAAGAGAGTGTGGTCCTCTCCTTATTTGTGTGTCTTAATAATACAGATCACCAATGCATATTTGTGTGTTTACATGCCTTTTTGTAAACAATACAGCCTAGCATCATCCCTCAGTTAGTGTGGAAGCCTCAGCCAGTTTGACCAGACCGTCAACAGGCCGATATATACGGTAAGTGTATTTTTCTGAATCTGCTGATGCACGTGAATTTACATGAATTATTTGCAGTACAAAAATATTTAGGGCCCAAACTGAACCTTTTTTTTCACATGTCCCATCAGACCCACACACTGATGGAGGAAATCCAGGAGCTGGAGGAGGATGGCACCTTGATGGGACCTTCACAACAGACCCCCCTGGAACATAATATGCAACTGTCCCAACATGTTTCTACACCAAATCCTCTGCAGCAGAGTGAAGCTGGCCGCATGCTGCCAGCCCATCGTGGGCAGCATGCAGAGACTGAGCCTACAGTCCCCAGTGGTAGGTCTGCTGCAGAGGATTTGCCAAGCACATCTGTGGCTGTTGGTCAAACTAGAGGACCATCATCTGCACGTGCACCAACCCGGGGAATTGGGAGGCGTAGTCAGCAACGTCGCCCAGTTTCCCAGGGGAGTCAGCATGGCACCATGAGAGGCGTTTATTTCGCCAACTAACTGAAAGAACCACAGAGCAGCATCATGCACAATTAAAGACCTGAAATACATTAAACACCATGCTGACAGAATTTAGGTCGACCAGCAGCCACATGGCCACCTTATCTACTAATTTCACAGCCATGCTTGAGGAAGTTCGAACGAGCAACACCTACATGGCCACCTTAAGTAGTAATTTCAGTGCCATGCTGGATGAAGTTCGAACAACCAATAGAAACATGTTAGAACAGTTGCAGATTATGAATGCCACACATGCCCAGGTGATGGGCCACCTCCAAGGCCCACCACCAGGGTTTTATGGGCATCAACCATTTTAACACCTATTTCCCCTGTTACTCCACATCTTTCCTCTACATCCCCACTGTATTGACCTGTCTGGTGAGCGCTACCAATATAGCCTTTTTTTATGGCTTTGCTTGTATGCTTTGGATTTCCGCCCATATAGCTCATTAGAGTGCTGAGATACTCCACTAGCCAATGCCTGAGCTCAAGCCTCACTGAACCTGCCACTCTAGCTGTTGCACTGCAGGCTTTGGCCTAATTACATTGCTTCTGGCTCATCCTGTTTGTAGGCATGATTGGGGGACATTCTGGGCTGGCAAACTACTACCTTGAACCCTGGCAGAGATTGTACTGGACTTGGATTTGGACTGGGGCTTCTTGTTTGAGTGGGCCACTGACTTACAGGCGTGGATGTGGCATAGGTATGGCTGCTTTCCACCTGTGCTTGTGGCAAATGTGGCGAAGCAGGAGAGGGTGTGAATGTGGCTCTATTTATTACAGGGCAAATATTGACATGCAAATGCTTGCTCCCTATGTCTGTGTATTTTATTTAGGATTGAAACTTCGGCCTGGAGTGCGTTACTTTAAAACTCCTGGATGTGGCCAATTGCTAGGTGCCATGATTTGCCACAAATGTATTTTAATGTTGTACTATTTATGTACATGAAGTATGAGAGTGCCCTTCAACTCCAAATTTTCATATTTAAATAAAAAAATTGAATGTGACTTGACCTGTTGTTGACTAAGTTGATGCATTAATGTTTTGGTTATTTTTAGATTACTTAAGGTTTTCATAAACAAACAGGACAAAAAAATGCATGAGTCTCAGATCATGTGTGAATATTTTAGTAATTAACTCATTACTAATTGATACACCAAAAAATAATAAAAGATTTACAAGGCAACATTAGAGGAGCAAATAATAATTTCATGCACAAAACAAACACAGGCAACAAAAATTAGGCAAAATGTGTCTGAATCAAATTTGCCGCCCGAACTGCTTGCCCAGAGGCACTAGGTGTGTCACGGTAGTGGTCTTCTGGGTCCTGGCTGGGTGGAGAGGGGGGCAGATCCAAATACCGGGGGACACGCTGCATGATGGCATAGTTATGTAAGACGCAGCAGGCCAGTATGATGTCTATGACCTTTTTGGGGTCATACTGGAGTGCTCCCACAGTATGGTCCAAACACCGGAAGTGGGTCCAAACACCGGAAGCGGGTCTTCCGGTGTGCCTGATTGTAGGCGTCCTCTGCGGCATTCTGTGGCCGAAGGACGGGTGTCAGCAGCCAGGGAAGTAGTGGATAGCCGGAATCCCCTGAAAGAATAAGGAAATACTAACATAAATTACACATGACACCAAAATTTATTCCAAAAAAAAGGTCGTTCACCCTGAATAAGAGCCTATCTGATATTTTAGACACACCCTGAACATACAGATTACTCTGCTAAAGAAACAGCCTAACACCATCTACTGCATGTTCTGACCCTTTAAACATCCAAAATGGTGGATGAGGGCAAATCAGGCAGACTGCTAACAGGTATTGGCTTAGGACTGTGCTGCTCAGCATTCTTGGATGTCTTACCTTTTCAGGACACCAGATCTGCTTTGTGTGAGCCAAGCACAGCTCTAACCCGCCACCTGCACTTTATCCCACTCTCCTCTACTCAGTAAGTGTCATGCATCTGAGCAAAGATGGCGCAGACCCTATCATAAAGTCAAGAACAGAATTGCAGCCGAGTGTGGGGAAGAATAATAAGTAATTTACTAGAAAGTATAAATATATTATTTACTAATTGTGGAAACTCATTTTGTAAGGGTTTGTACTTTGCTAAAACTATAAAACTATATTCATAGGCATACATTGAAAAAGGAATGACGTTATTTGCGTCAGCTTACCAAGGAGCCATCCACCAGTGAATTCTCCAGACTCAAACCGACGGTACAATCCAGATCGTCGCAAGATGTACGCATCATGGGATGAGCCTGGAAACCCGGCGAGCACGCTAAGGAACCGCATGTCCGGGGCCACCACTGCTTGGACATTCAGTGAGTAGCCCATTTTGGGGTTCCTGGGAAAAAAGAAAAAAACAAAAAAATTAGCAAGGCTAGTTAAATTACTCAAACAATAACTTCTAACATCCTCCCAAAAACATGTTGGCCAATACAAATAACACTAAGTACCTAACTATTTTTTAGGCCTACAAAGAATATGTATGTTGGATCAACTAAATATTAACTTTCACATGACAAATTAAGGTCCACATGCAAATGTTTGGCTTTGGGCTACATGAAAAACATTGATGACGCTAAATCCGGCCAAATATATCACATGAACAAGGAGGGATTAACAGATATACAGTGTAAGCTATTTCACAGGGACTATTTACAAGGAGGGATTAACAGATATACAGTGTAAGCTATTTCACAGGGACTATTTACAAGGAGGGATTAACAGATATACAGTGTAAGCTATTTCACAGGGACTATTTACAAGGAGGGATTAACAGATATACAGTGTAAGCTATTTCACAGGGACTATTTACAAGGAGGGATTAACAGATATACAGTGTAAGCTATTTCACAGGGACTATTTACAAGGAGGGATTAACAGATATACAGTGTAAGCTATTTCACAGGGACTATTTACAAGGAGGGATTAGCAGATACTTAAAATACCATTTATGTCAACTATATAAAAAATGACTGATTGAACTTGCCTATAGATGTACTCGTTGGCTGCCGGAGGGACTAAGGCAACGTGGGTGCAATCAATGGCACCCATGATGTTGGGCATGTCGGTGATATTATAAAATGCCAGCTTAAGCGCGTTCCAGGCTACCATGTCGTCAGGAAAAAAAATATATTTCTGACTAATGGTAGCCATGCCTTCCAAAAACTTGGATAGTGCGCGGCTCAGCGTAGGCTGGGAGATCCCCACGGAGAGGGCACCCAGCCTCTGGAACGAGCCATTCGCCAAAAATTGCAGGCAGCCAAGCATCTTGGTCATACCTGAAATTGCTTGCCCCTTCCTTGTGGTGCGGGCTTACCATGGCCGCAGCTCACTATATAACTTATTGAGGGAAGCGCGATTAAGTCTGGTCAGCTCGAACAGCTCAACATCATGCATGCCATCGATATGCATGCGTCGCCGGTGCAATCTGGCCTCGGCCCTGCTGATACATTCTATGCCCATTAGTTGAGCTCGTGATGCTGCTCCACAAAGGCACACAACCGGTTCATTGCAAGGATATCCGAGGTCAAAATGGTCCCGTAAGTGGATCGCAAATGAAATGGTTTTATAGGGTGGTGGTCCCTCGGCAATCAGCTCTCTGAATGAGACGCAAGCCCATAGCAATGACGTAAGTTACCTGAACGAACGCAAAATATCAGATTTTGATGGGAAAATGATCCGAACTAACGCAAATGATCCGATTTGCTTTAGTTCTTCAAAAGCGCATATACGCATTAGCTCGAATGTTCGTACAAATGAAAAATGAACGAAAAAAAACAAATAAAATGACAAAAACACTCAAAAACTTTAACAGACAGCTACGAAAGTCCAGACGAATGTGCCTCTGAATCGAGCCTATTGTTAGACCACTGCGTCAGGCTACATTTGGCACTGTCCTCATTTGTTTTCCATTTTTAAATTGAAGAAGAAATAGCCGAGACTTACAGTTTTACCCCATGCTCTCGCCTCTGAGAAAAGTGGGCGTGGCCCTTGGGATTGTGATGCTTGCATAATAATCAGCATCAGAGCATAGTGGGTGGGGTGTTACTGCGAGCGAGAGCACTTGCTAGGAGAAAGCTGGATGAGGAGGCAGGAGGGGTTGGCTGGATTCGATGGCAGCTCTCAGAATGCCATTTAAGCCATCAATACAGAGGGGGGTGTGGTCTGGACTAGCTCCTCCAGTTAGTATTGGTGGCCTACATCTGCGGGATGGTGCTGGCGGGGCAAATGCAAAAGTATATTTCCTTGGTGCTGAGAGGAGGCACAATGCTGGAGGAACACTTGGCAAGGTAATCTGCTGTTGGCTGACACACTTACCTTTCACCAGCTCCCGCAGATCAGGATCCTTTAGCCCCAGTATTTGAGGAGATGCAGTATACAAGGCAAGACCGATGTTCCTATTATTCTCTATGAGCTCCGTTCACCGCCATACACCTGACCAGCCAAGGGAAATGGTGACTCTCAGCTTCAGACACTAGGGCTGCAGGAGCGCGATTAATGCTGTGAAAAGTAAGCAGGGGAGCCTTGTGCTCCTTTTTCTCCCTTGATCCGAGGTCTGACAGGTAAGTCTATGAAAGCGGACTTTTCCCTTTTTCTGTCATTGCACCTGTGTAACTGGAGGTTGTGTATCCCATACATCTCCCTATTATCAGGAGGATAACTATGGGGGGTGCAATCACACCAGGGCCCAGAAGGTCAGGGGGCCCATCATTGATGCTCTCTCACCCTATTCATCATATTTGTGCTCACTTGGCATCACTTTGAAAAAAAAGCACCATTTGTCAGTCATTAGTTGTCAAACTGAGTTAAAAAACAGCCTTGACAGGACCCCATTTATTATTGGCACCAGGGCCCTATCACAATTAGTTACGCCACTGCCCATCATGCCCACTCACTGCACCCTTACATTGCTGGTTTTCTTTACTGGGCATTTTTCTATCCTGGGCATTTTTTCTATCTAGCGGGGTGCCCCGCTGTGTGAAACCCCCAGATCGCTGAAGGCAACTCACCTTTTGCCGGTCCTACGGCGCATGCACGGCCGCTCGTCCAATCAGCGTGCTCAAAGCCGCTGATGCCACGTCATCTAAGGCTTCTTCTAAGGCCACCAGCTACAAGCATGCTGACGGGCGCATCCTCCGGCTACCCTCTAATAGGGAGCGTGCCCTTGCAGGCCATTCACAAATGCCTGGCGTGGGCACACGCCCTGCTAGAAGGATAGCGAGGGCCGCGGCCGCGGCTTGCGCATGCAACGTTGGACTGGGAAACAAGATAAGTGTATGGGGTGACCGGGGGGGTTCAGACAGGGGGGCATCCCAATTTTGGATGCCCTGGGGGGAGGGAATCGATTGGCCCAGGAATCTTGTAGATTGGACAAGCGGTCGCGCATGCATTGTAGAACTGGGAAGGGGAGAGTTTGTTTTAGTGACCTGGGGGATTTCACACAGCGGGGCAAGGTCCAAAACCCAGGGTAGTGAAAATCCTGGGTTTTGGCCCACTTTAAATCAATGTGCACCTTCACATTGCATGCCGCAATCCATCTAGTTCTTAGAGGCCCAACCTGTGGACCATTCTGCCTTCAGTTGTGGTCCCCAACACCCCTGTGGTGATTGTAGACCCGAGCTTTGCTTGACTGCAGTTTAAGCAACTGACCACTAGAGTGTGGATCCAATTTACAAAGCAAGAAGTGAGGCACTGATGAACTTCACTGTGGAGGTGGGTTACACATGTTGGTACTAGGATGGTTTTTGTGCTGGGTGTGTCTGGAGCTGCCCATGTAGCTCGCCCCTGTCTGCTGCTTCCCACCTTACCTGAACTCATCACTGCATCACAAAACAAATAAGATCATATTAGTGAAAATATACTAGCTGATATAGGTTGCATTCTAAAATGGCATTTGCCTGACTATCCAGCTACAGGTCCACCTTAACAGATGGTGAAGTTAGAAAAAGCCAGATCTCATCGGAATTCAGGAGATAACTGCAGTCCCACCGATCCTCCCTGCAGTAATTGTCTAGAGTGGTCTCACATGACCTGAAAGTGAGGGGTACAGGGCAGTCAATGCCTAGGGCACCAATCTTGTGACTAGATGGCCACAGGTTCAGTTCTTTGTTGGGGAATTACTGAAGGCACCTAACCCCCAACCGCTCTCCAGGTTACTAGGACCCTTACCATACTTATTGCCTATTTTGAAATAAAGCAAGACACAGTACTAATTACCGAGAGATATTTTAAGGCTAGTTTAGTGAATCGGGGCCTATGAATGCAGGAACATAACACCTCACTTAGGAAGGATCCAACCTGGGGTCCAAAACCTAAAAGCAGTCCTTCAACATATTTGCTATTTTCACATATGCACTATGGAATGTATAAGCACCAGTAATATGCCAACCTGCTTTTATTCTTACTGGCAATTCTATATTGAAGCTATGTGTGATAGCATGACACCCTTCAACCACACTAGCCTACATTATACAACATTAATGTTTTGTCTCCACCTTGTGGTGGCAATCTATATTGCCATTATGTAGAGCCATATATATATTTTTACCTATGTTGTTACTTATTCATTATATATTATCTATTAAATTAAGGTGTGATAGAAAAAAAGTCAGAGGCTTTATTTACACCTTTTTTATTTTTTATTGGAGAAGTGTGACATCTTTTTACAGGAACATTTTTTAAGCATTAAAGTTATACTAAAGGCAAGCCCCATTGTTGTTCCATTGTCTCGGGATACACATTGCACTGTCCCAAACTTCAATCCATTTTCAAAAAGACCCTGTAGTTTGTACCCAGTTATTTGTAAACATATTTGAGCATTGGAGATGCAGAGAAAGATGAGAAGAAGCAGTGGGTGTGGCAACAGCAATGTGATGGTAAGCACACTGTATGCTTTACATATATCATAGTAAAAAGATAAGTGTATTGTTGTGTCTCTAGTTATTACTGCCAGCACATAGTGTGACCAGAAAAAGAGGGTGAGAGATGCTGAAGACTAAGAGTGTCTCCAGCCTGCCAGCACATAGTGTGACCAGAGAGGAGGATGGGGTTTCATAGCTGCAGAGAGAGGTAGCCAATCAGGACTTTTGGGGAGGGAGTGAGGGGTGTTTCTGTTTCTCAGCCCACTGAAGGTTGATTGAAGGACCTGGTCAGCGGGGTAAAGACTAAAAGCTGAGTGAGGAAGTGATTTCCTCACTAAGTAGACCGACATAGCAGGAGCTGGAGGAACCCAATGTAAGGTAAGCTACTGATATTTATTTATTTTTTTTTACTTTTGACTTGTCATTCACTTTAATAGCCAACACATGAGCACTTTTAAGCAGAAATCTTTTTAGTACACACACACACACACACCATAAGGAATTCTTTCTGATAGTGAATATAGAGACATTTAATAGTGACTTGTGGATGTACAGTTTTCAGATAAGTAAATAAAGGCTGATATTGGAAATTGTTTAGGAGCTGGATGGCCAGAAAACTTATCTTACCGCATTTTTCGCCCTATAAGACACACTATTTTGGGGGGAAATGTCAGTGCGTCTTATTGGGTGAATGTAAAAAACAAAGTGTAAAAAGTATACTTACATGAGTCTCGCTGCCTGTTGTCCCCGCTTTGGTTTTCGCCGCCTGCACACGCGTGCTGACAGCTGAGTGTTTGTGTCAGCACGCTCTAGCCCAAGAGGCAGGGGCGGCACTGGAAGCCAGAGTGGGGACAGCGTTCATGTAAGGGTTTTTTTTCTGGGGGATGCCACACCGATTAAGGGGGCGGGGGGAACCACACTGCCTTTATGGGGAATAGGATGGGGGGATGCCACACTGCCTATGGGAATGGGAGGGGGGATGCCAAACTGCCAATGAGGAATAGGATGGGGAGATGCCACACTGCCTATGGGAATGGGAGGGGGGATGCCACACTGCCTATAGGAATAGGAGGGGGGATGCCAAACTGCCTGTGGGGAATAGGATGGGGAGACGCCACACTGCCTATGGGAATGGGAGGGGAGATGCTACACTGCCTATGGGAATGGGAGGGGGGATGCCACACTGCCTATGGGGAATAGGATGGGGGAATGCCACACTGCCCATGGGGAATGGGGTGGGGGGTTCCACACTGCCTGTAATGGGATGATTTAGCACAACATTTGGTTTAGAATATTTTTTTTTCTTATTTTCTTCCTCCAAATCCTAGGTGCGTCTTATGTACATGTGCATCTTTTAGGGCGAACAATATGGTATATCTAGATGCCCTCATCGATAGATGCCCTCATAACGATGACCAGACATGAGGAGTTTAAACCGGACCAACACCTGTTTTTCCTTTAACGGGTGTTGGCCTGGCTGTTTGGTCATTGTAAGAAGCTCGGGGGGGGGGGGGGGCATCCAGAATGCTGGAGCCCCACTCGCAGCAAGACACAGAAATAGCTTGTTTTACTTACCTGCATACCGAGCCAGCGGCGAGAACAGAGTCCCGCGATTGGCCGCCCACGTGACTGCCCGGCGGCCAATCGCGGGATATATCACAAAAGAGTCACTGTAATACTGTTTATGGCAAAACTCAGTAAAGATATATTGCACAAAAAATTTCAAAACTCTTGTAATGTTCCTACAACATGACTATGGTCCTTATTTTCAAGAGGAATATTAAGGAAAGTTTATTAAATCAAGGCCATAGTCCTTGTCTTCTAGAGGTTACTTTTGGTCCTCTTGGAACAAGGTTGAGTATAACTGGTTCGGTTGTCTTCATAAATCCATTGGTATCTATTTTCAGTGGAATCTGTAATTGAAATTGATAAGCACAGTCATATCGGGTACATGGAATTGTTACCATATACCCTTTTACTTATTTCAGGTACAGAGGGCTGCCAGAAACAAGAGAAAATTATTTCTTACTGGGGTGTCCTTGCATGTGTGCAAGCTGAAGTTCTGCAGAAGTGTAGTGAAGACTGACTTCATGTTCATCAGAGCAAAATTCAGTCCAATGCAGTTACGGGGCCCAGCTCCAAATGGAAGGTAAGTGTAAGGTTTTTGTGTTTCTCTGTTCTCCTTGCTGAACCTGGAATTGTTTAGACAATTGTTTAGACAAGCAGAATGACTTAAGGCTTAACTGCCTGCAACCAAAAAAAAAGGCACTTACTTCCCAACCCATTCTGCCCTGTGAACTGGTATATTAAAAAGTCCTTTAATAATGTTTTTTTTTTTACTACTCACCTCCTTCTATTTCCGGGAGCTTGTCCCGCACTGTCTCACCGCTGCTTCTACGCACCACAGTGTCGGCTTCTGGCCGCCGCCGCTGTCGGCTGTAGTTTTCCCGGCCAGGCAGCATTTGCAGCACAGGCTTATATAAGCCTATGCACTAGCGACACCTAGCTCCAGCCAAGAGTGCCGCAAGCTGACAATTTTTTTTCTTTTAAATGTGAATTGCATTAGGGACATTAGACAAACATGACATAGCTTTCTCACATCCCAAATTACAAGTTTGCAGCACAAACAATGGTGCTAAAAATGCATATAGAAATAATCCCAACCAGCCTAGGGATCTCGTGGCACATGCACCAGCCCAAATGTTGTTTAAAAAAATCTACTAAAATGCTTAAATAATTGTAACCATCCCAGCCCATTGACATGTACGGGATGAGGCCACACAGGGCTAGGTGAGCACCTGGTCCTATCTGGCACTATAGGAAACTCCTATCCCCGGTGCTGGAACACTACCTGGCAATATCACAGGCGCTGTGGATTTTTGACTTGATAAATACACCTTTTTGACTGGGACCTGACACTCATCTGGAACTACCTGGCCTTTCTTAACCCTCTTAGTCTGTTGGCTTATCACACCAGGCAGGCTTTTAGACTCCAGGACCAGCTGCAGTGGCGTTTGAGCCACTTTAAGAGCTTTCTGAGCTGTGATTAGTCATTATAATTTTGACTGTATTCAGAAGTAGGGCTGTCAAAACTGTGGCAAGATGGCCACTCCCATGCAGTTTAGTAGCATAGGATCTGCCTGCTATTAGTTAGATCCTCTCAGAGCCTGCATCACTGATTGCGGAGAAATCTAATACAGTTCTGCTTTACTTAGTCAGGGTTTAAAAATCCCCATACATTTTCTACAGAATCATGTCAACCAGGAATGATATTAACTTTTTAAGGCCCAAGATAATAGGGTCAAAGGGTTAAAGCTCCTGACACTCCGTGTGTTACCTTTCAGGTCGGAACTCCTCTGGGTCAGGCCAGAGTGAAGGGTCGCGATGTAGAACAAAAGCTGGAATCACAGTCACAACACCTTTTGGGATGGTTACTCCATTGATCTCCGTTGTTTGTTTACAAACTCTTTCTACCCTACCAACTACAGGGTAAAGTCTCAGGGTCTCATAAATCACCATTTCTAGATATTCCATCTTCATCAGATCATTGTATGTTGGAGGAACCTGTGGCGAAACAACACTGTCAATGTTTTTAAACATTTTAAACATTGTTAAAGTGGAACAAAACCCAACAAGATTTTTTTAGATTCCCAAATCGGGGCTGTGTGAAACCCCCTGGTACACCCCAAACTCACCTTCTTTCTGGCCCTCACTCCATTGTAAATATTGGCAGGTGCATCCCCAGCATCTTGGGGCTGTGCCTCTGTTCCTAGCCAATAAGATAGGCCGGGAGCAGAAGTGTGCCCACATCTGGGAATGTGGCCGATACTGCTCCCGATGAGATTTACAATTTAGACAGAACTGATCTGGTGCATCTCCTTAGCTTATGCCACCAATGGAGGCCAATATTATTTTAAAAGCTAAAAATCACCACTATTTATTTATTTATAGGGCCATAAGTTGTATGCAGTCCTCATAAACCAACTATATTACGCCCACCAGTCGACAGGTGGTCCAGTGGATGTGCCTATAGCTGCCTTTTTATATTTTTACATTTGGATCAAATTTGTGTTGTGTGCCATTCTATGTGGGGCATCCAACATTTGTATTGCTTTGTGTATACCTACCTTTTACAGTGGAAGCTGACCACTTTGTAAAAGGGTTTTAAAATACAAAGCTGCTGTTTTTAAATAAAAGCATTAAAAGGCACAACACCATATTCTACATTATTATGTAGAATTAGTGGATACCATTGCCACTCTCTCTAAAAGTGTAATAGGGAAAGGGAAGTGTTTATACTGGATACTTGTGATTGTACGAAAGCAATATAATGCACAGTCCTTTGGTTATGCCAATCACTTTACACTAACCTACAAATATTACTCCACTTTATGTATTATTGTATAACGTTAAGTGCAAGGTCCAAAGTTTTATGCAACATGCAACCATTCAAAATGTTAAGTTGCACAAGTGTACAAATAGTGGATTTCTGGTACCTTGTTGGGCAAATTGTTGTCAATTTCCTCCACAACTTTAGTTTGAACATCAGGATGTGTTGCCAGAAGGTATGCCAAGAATGTCAAAGTAGTACATGTTGTGTTATAGCCAGCCATTATGAAAATAAGTCCTTGGGCCACAATCTCAGGATCACTCAGGGCTAAAAGTTAAAACATAACACATCATAAAATGCGCTGCATAGTAAAAAAAACAAGAAGCAATATGGCTCACATTATTTAGCCATATTTCAATGTAAACTCTTTTGTTTTTACACGACCCTACTCATACATTGTACACAGAACCAAATTATGATTTTAAACACTGATAGTCTGCAAGACCTACAGAGAGAAAAAGGACAAAAGAAGAAAATGTGATAGTAATCAACATCAGCTAAATTCTCCATCCCAGTCTGATTTTTTTGCTACAGCAGAGAGTACCGTATTTTTCGCCCTATAAGACGCACTTATTTTTCCCCAAAAGTGGGGGAAAAATGTCTGTGCGTCTTATCGGGCGAATGTAAAAAAAAAACTCACCCGTTCCCGGCGCTCCCGCGTTGCCCGTCACACTGAGAAAGGCCAGAGGAGCGGCGGGCTGTGTCCCGGCCCCGCCGCTGCGATCGCTGTCTTTTCAGGCAGCAATAGCAGCGGCGGGGCCAGGACACAGCCCGCCCGCTCCTCCATCTGCTGCCTCTTCCTGTCAGGTCACACGCGAGCACCCAGGTCAGCGCAGCAGGTGGGCGTGGCCTGCACTGACTCGGTGCAGGCCACGCCCACCCACTGCTCTGACCTGGGTGTTCGCGTGTGGCAAGGAAGAGGCAGCAGATGGAGGAGTGGGCGGGCTGTGTCCTGGCCCCGCTGCTGCTATTGCTGCCTGAAAAGACAGCGATCGCAGCGGCGGGGCCGGGACACAGCCCGCCGCTGCTTCTTAAGGCCGGCTCCGTAAATCGGGTGGGCGTGGCCTGCGCCGACGCTGATGCGGCGCAGGCCACGCCCACCCGATTCACGGAGCCAGCCGATTGTCAGCGGAGAGGTGAGTTATACTTTTTTTTTTATTATACCTGGGACGGGGGATGCCGACTACCAATGGGGGGAGGGAGGATGCCGACTACCAATGGGGGGAGGGAGGATGCCGACTACCAATGGGGGGAGGGAGGATGCCGACTACCAATGGGGGGAGGGAGGATGCCACACTGACAATGGGGGGAGAGGGGGATGCCACACTGACAATGGGGGAAGGGGGGATGCCACACTGACAATGGGGGGAGAGGGGGATGCCACACTGACAATGGGGGAAGGGGGGATGCCATACTGACAATGGGGGGAGAGGGGGATGCCACACTGACAATGGGGGAAGGGGGGATGTCATACTGACAATGGGGGGAGAGGGGGATGCCACACTGACAATGGGGGAAGGGGGGGTGCCATACTGACAATGGGGGGAGAGGGGGATGCCATACTGACAATGGGGGGAGAGGGGGATGCCATACTGACAATGGGGGGAGAGGGGGATGCCATACTGACAATGGGGGGAGAGGGGGATGCCATACTGACAATGGGGGGAGAGGGGGATGCCATACTGACAATGGGGGGAGAGGGGGATGCCACACTGACAATGGGGGGAGAGGGGGATGCCACACTGCCAATGGGGGGAGAGGGGGATACCACACTGCCAATGGGGGGAGAGGGGGATGCCACACTGACAATGGGGGGAGAGGGGATGCCACACTGCCAATGGGGGGAGAGGGGGATGCCACACTGCCAATGGGAATAGGGGGAGAGGGATGCCACACTGCCAATGGGAATGGGGGGGGGGCACTGCCTATATGGGGAATAGGAGGGGGCAATGCCACACTGCTTATGATAATGGGGTGCACACTGCCTATATGGGAATTGGAGGGGGATGCCACACTGGGTATATGGAGAATGGGATGGGGGGAGAATGCCACACTGCCTATATGGGGAATGGAATGGGGGCATCCCACACGGCCTATGGGAATGGGAAGGGGGATGCCACACTGTCTGCAATTGTGCGTTTTTGGTTTAAAATATTTTTTTTCAAATTTTCCTACCCCAAATCCTAGGTGCGTCTTATAGGCAGGTGCGTCTTATAGGGCGAAAAATACGGTAATTCATATAAAGTCTCTTTATGTTATATGTCAAATACATACGATGGTCATCTATAAAACCATAAAATAATATAATCTAATACAGTGGCCTTGATTCACAAAGAGTTGAAAAAAACTCTCATGGTAGTAAAAAATTCAATTCATGAGAAAAAAGCCTGAGAATGTCACTGTTAGTGAATCACCAGATAGGAAAACAATGAAAGTCAATGGAACTTTTTTACTCCTGATAAAAGTATTGAACTTTTTACCCCTTTTTACCTGTAGTAAAAAGTGCCATTGACTTTCATTGTATTCCAATCTGGTGATTCACTAACAGTGAAATTCTCAGCCTTTTTTCTCATGAATTGATTTTTTTACTACCACAAGAGTTTTTTTCAACTCTTTGTGAATCAAGGCCAATGTCCACTTGTTTCATTCACCACACACTATCCATTTTTTTCTTGTCTAGATGTCAGTAGTAATGTTTGTAATTTTAGACCATGCACCACCTTGTAATACTGCCGAACATGGCAGAAATAGATTTTACATACAGGTACATTCACTAAACCCTTTGATTGTCACGTTATAACAACGTTGCACTTCCCCAAAAAAATATTCCCCACCCAACTTCCCTGTCTTCCCTACCCAGCCAACCTACTGGTCAATGTTTGGAAATTAGTATAGTAATAGCTGTGGAATACAAAAGAAAAGAAAAAAAAACTCATACCTTCTGATGAGCTCTTGTCTTTAGTCTGAGACTTTAGCATAAGTTGCAGGAAATCCACTCGGTCCTAATCAGGTAAATGAGATCAGACATGCCAGAAAATGTCAAGAACAGATTTTCCATACAGCAGAAAGTTTGCAACTCTAGTCTTAAACACTATACTAACTTTAATACCATCACAAAAATCAGGATTGTATTAAAAATATATAAATATTCTTTAGGTTTAGCATAACAGACAAATGTCCCAAGCTAGTTGTACTCTCTAGTGAAAGCCACGAGTTTGGCTGCTTCATGTAACCCAGCAATGCGACTAGTATGACATTTTCTGATAGGCCAGCAAATTTCTACAGATGCTTCAGGTGTTATTAGAAAATAAATCTACCTGCATATTTTAAAAAGAAAATGTTAACTCAGCTCAGTTTGAGCAAGGGGTTGATCTCACCCTTTTTGGGTGAAAAGCTATTAATTCTATCTTCTTATTTTAAAAAGAAAAGGTTAATTGAGCTCAGTTTTGGCAAGAGTTTGATCTCTAACCTACTCAGCCTATTTTATGCCTGTGGCTTTCACTTGTAAGGGCATTAGAATACTTCTTTAATCTACAAGGATACTTTCTGGGTGGTCCCACACTGCACCTACCTACCCTGCATGCATGAGATGACTTCACTGCAAAAGCAAAAATACCCCAGGTCTACCTGCCCCGTTTTCATCCTTCTCGGTCCAAGGTCCCGCATTCCACAAGGTCTTGTGTCTGGCTTGGAACTCACATGTTCTGCACAGAGGTCCTGTGTCTGGCTCCCAGTTTTTGAAAAGTGGGTTTCAAACAAAAAAAAATCCTGAGATACCTCCTAACTATGCTTGTTCTAGTTTATGCATTAAGGTCAGCATCCCACAGACAAAAAAAGATTTGTGCTAATGCAATGTGACCCACAAAATGGCAGACTATGGTATATGGGGAACAGATTTGAACAGATGCTTTCCCAAATGAAAGATGGGGGGAGCTGGTGACCGGTGGGCCTAATGTGACACAAGGGCGTACTTACCTTAGAGGCAGTGCAGGCACATGCCCCCAGGTCCAAGGAAACAAGAGCCAGGGTAATCTACCCGCACCAACTCTTTAGAAAGGATGCCTCCCCCGGACCGCCTTGCATGTGCTGCTTGGCCTCCAGGGATGCCCAATGAGGGCATGGAACCACACAGTGTGAAAGGGGCCTAATTATTTTTTTAGGCTAGCACCTTAAAGTGGACCAAAACCCAGGATTTTGACCCGCTAACAAAGGGAGCGTGCCCACAAATTCCTTGTGCGGGCAGGCAACTCTTATAGATTCTAGGGCCGTTGGGCCATGGGTTTTGGTCCTCTTTAAAGTCACTGTCCAGGCACACACTAATGTTCTCCCTCCTAATCCCACTTGGGGACAGTAAAAACAATTTCAAAGTGCCTGGAAATGTCAGATTTTTTGCTTAAATTTCTGGGTGGCCAGAGCTGGGAAGGTCATGGAGCAGATTAAGGAGTGTTGAGCATTCTCTGCTGTGGTCAGAAACACCTGCAGGACCACTGCAGCTTGCTATGCTTGCTCGTGGTGAAAGCTCCAAGGCACAGAGTAGCCGTAGAACCACTTTTTTTGTTTGGTCCTGGAGGGCAAAATTATGGAGCCCTGTTATAGCTTTCACCCTGCACTGCAGGAAATAGAGGAGACAAACATGGGACAGGCATCAGGTCACCTACTATAATAAAGGTGTTTTTTAATGCTTTAAATGCTCAAGTGTGCGGCTCCCGTCCGGGATGCAGCAGCCGCAGTCTTGGTTGTGGGTAGGAGAACTTAGCTGGCAGGGACCTGCAAGATCACGTAGACTTATGGCCTGGACGAGATCTGGAGATATAAAAGGGAGGGGCAGGAGGCCCTGAGGAGGAGCCAAGCCACGAGGGAGAGTGAGGAGGGTAGCTGCTGCCATTGGGCCAAGCAGAGTAGGCCCCAGCACGCCCTGACAACCGGAGGTGCCCCTGGAGATCTTCCCTAAACTGCCTCCACAATCCTGAGGTGAGCCGATTCCCCAGTCGGGAGACAGGAGAGAGAGGCCCCAGTCTACTGTTGCCAGGATACACCTGAGAGGGCATTTTCCTGCAATAAAATCCAGGGCCTATAGCTTGGGGGAGTGACTGGGGTGGTGGAGTGGCTTTTCAATTACCAGTGAAAAAATAATAATTCCGGCACGCCAAGCCAATGGCCAGTAAAGTTACAAAAAAAGGCCAGGTGGCAACCCTATGCCCAGGTGCTGAGGGGGACTTAGAGTCTTATGTCCACAGTAGTGGGGTTAGTTCTCCCCTAATAGCGACCTTGCAGTGGGGTGGCCCACAACCTGCTAGCACCCTGGAAAGATGTACATATCCGGTGGGTGTGTCCAGTCCCAAGAGTGGACGTGTGAGAGACTGATGAACAGACTGTTGAACTCCCAAGCGTTGGACTGTTGGACTCCCAAGTGTCCCTCCATAACCTCCTATCCCTGATTGTTCTCATTTGCCCCTCTTTGAGATTTAACATGTAGATCAGTTTCAATATATGATTCATTTTCCTATTAAAAATGTTTATAGTGTTGACTGTTATAGGGTTTAACTGCTACAACTTATCTCCTATCCATCAATGAGGGGGTGTGGCTTCATTTACAAATTGTCCCTTTTCCCAGGTTGGGATTACACTGCTTGCTGGCTGATTATCGACGTTGAGTTTAGAGTCCCTTTAAATTTGTCACCCCCTAACTCTATTTTTGCCACTTTACTTACCAGAAACATTCCTTTCTGTCTCTCTTGCTTGATATTCTTTAGTAAATCCTGAAAGAAGTTAAGAACACTCCAAGGGAAAAAGCAGAAATTCATCTTGTTCAGAACAGGTATAAGAAAAGGAAACAACACTGTAAAAAAAAAGAAAAAAAACAAACTTTGAAAGTTAGCATTTATAAACTAATATAAATACAGTGACTATCAACCTTAGCTCAAATATCTAAGTTACCTGTCAATAAGAACAAGGGGCTGAAAAATGAAAATTCAAAAAGCTTCTCAATGTGAGTTACAAGTGGATTTTTTGGATCATTCATTGAATCTACATTCATGCTGAACGACGTGCTCAGTACAACATCCATGCTATAGCTTCCGAAGACACTAAAAGACAAAAGACTTAATCAACACTTGTATAAGACACTCTGGGGGGGGGGGCACCTAGAAGCCCCCCCCCGCACATAACCCCCCAGAACATTAATATTCCATATCTCTAGGCTACAACTGCCCCTTAGCAATGTATTAAAAAATATACTAAAAAACCACACTAAAAAATCATAGACACACAGGACAATTCAAACCAATGGCAGCACTGAACCAGGCTGTTCCAAAGCATTTAGTGATCCTGCCACAAAGTGACAGCAGTGCTTGAATAAAATATCAATAAATATATGTATATAATATAAACAATCCTGTGTATTTATTAGTGTACCTGAAAGTAGTCCATGCAATACCACCTAGGTAATACATAATACATATTTTATACATACCCTAAATAAGCCAAAATTGTGGATATGGCAAAGCGTAGCAAACCAAAATAATATTTAATAGAATAATAAATAATAACTAATATAACCAAAATGAAGGCCCGAAGAGGAGACAGCCCTTCCGCGTCTGGGTTATTAGCGTAACAAATCTTTCTGTAGTTGTACTGGATAGATGCCTTTTTTACAGCATATAGTACTATGTAACTATGTAAATATACTTTATTCTATAAGTTTGGGTTTGACTATCGACACACACTCACACACAGTACTTACTATCTCATATTTATTGGTTCTTTGTTATCTATTTTCTTCTGAATATTTCTCAGCAAAAGGTCTCCATATTCCTTTACTATTGGGGACATCTAAGGGAGACAAAATAATTGATTTACTTTCAGTTAAACTGTTGAATAAGTTGCGATGATTGGGTGGCGAAAGTGTGTCACCCCCAATCCCAGCCCCCCCCCCCGAAGGAAAAAAATCCAGATGCAGACAGGATGAATTTCTTTTATTTCTTTCTTTCGTATGGGACAGACATTATGAAATAATATTAGATAAATATACGTATTTCACTTCAAGTGTTATCCTACAATGGGTCAGCTATTTCAGATAAGATTATTAATTGTTGCTGGTCTGTATTATTCATTTTGTATAGTTTTGCGCCTATCTATTCGACTGTAAGCAATGGCCGCTTCCATACACCAAATTGTTTTCAGTGGGAGCCGGCTAATTTCTTCCTATGCAGCTCTTTCCAAGCATTATGTATTTATTTCTGGAAATGTACACCAATTTTTTTGAGAAGTTACAAAATAACAGGTGGGAAATCCACACATTAAAATTAAGCCTCTTTAAATTAGTTTAGATTTCCTATAGGTTGCTGTTATATTGTAAAAAATGATGTACCCTAGGGGTGCTCAACCTTTTGAGGGGGCGTGGGTCACAACAATAGGTTTACACTTCAATTCAAAGAATGTATTCAATAATCTGGATACCAACTGTCTCCATAAACCCCATTGGATAATTTTTTTTACACTTGTATGTTCTTCTACCACACCACCCCATTATCACATTTATAACTAACAATACCAACATACTAGCAATACATACTCTTATTGCCTTACCTCTCTAAAAATATATGGGTCCCATATTTATAGCCCATCCCCTCTTTAGTCCCAAGTCGTAACCGTATTCCCAATACTCAACCCATCTATCTAACTCCCACCAATGCTAAACAGACAATTCAATGCACTATCAATGTCGCCAAGTTCCTCCAAGCCACCACTGGCACCGCTAATTGCCATCCCTTCTTTATCCCTCTTCTCTTTGAAATCATCCTTACTGGGCCTCAATTCAATTCAATTTATTGTTTGCCAAGTACATCGTGAGATGAACAAGGAATTCTTTTTGGCATATAGACAGTGCAAAAAAAAGAAAAAAACTTTAACAGTTAACTACAGTTACAGTAACATAGGAAGGGGAACATAGAAACAGAGATACAGGCATGGATACTCTTCCAAAGTGCAAGCTGCAAGTGATACCGGATTGAGCCTGAGCCTGGGCCTATGATGCCTGGCTATTGTTGAGTATGCGGACAGCCAAAGGAAAGAAACCCTTCCTAGACCTAGAAGTCCTGCATGCTGGTACCGCAAGACGCCACCCAGATGGTAAGTGCTGGAATAGGGCATGTCCAGGGTGGGAGGGATCCCAAAGTATCTTTTCTGCCCGAGTCTTGATTCTGCGGTTGTGCAGTTCCTGTAGGGATGGTGAGGGGGCTCCATTTATTCTTTCTACTGTCTTTATTGTTCTTTGGAGTCTACACTTGATTTAACTCCTCTATTTAACTACCTTTACATGCCACCCCTCCCATAGCAGGTTAGGGGTCACGTCAGATGGCTCCGAGCACCAGATGTGCCCCCTGGGCCACTAGTTGAGTATATTTTATTTTACTTTATTGTGTGCTAAGTAGGATAAGTTGCCTCAAACTCTCTCCAGAAAAATCCACAATCATTTGGCTAATCCCCATAGCTTTTAAAAATAACAGTGTGAACCCATACATGCCAATAACTATTAGCCCTAAACATTGGTAAGAGCTTACCACGCATCAGTCCCGCAGAATTTCAATAATTATTACCGACCTTAAATGTTAGCAGACTAAAATATATTCTTCTCTTTCTTATTTCACCCATGCAAGCAGGTTTTATCCCATACCTCTCTATCTTAAAGGTCCACTCCAGCCACTTTCTTAAAATAAAACATAACCCCAGCAGCCCTGCCCTGACTTGAATGGGCAGATGGGAGTGCACATAGTGTGGAGAGTGTTGGTTTCCAGGGTTTGCAGGATCACTATTTGGAAAGGGTAGGATGGAGGTTATGTTTTATTTTCAAAAAGGGGCTGGAGTGGCTCTTTAACCACACTCATATTCGCAGGTCCTCTGACTTATGTAAATAAATGGTAAACCGACCTAAGACTCCAGCTTTCTGGTTCGGGGTGGTTTTAATTCAATCACATGGATTCAGTGCTCCCCCCCCAAAAAAAATCTTTGAACCAAAATCAAAATTCTATATCAATTTTCACAACCGATTACCGACAGTAAAATCCAACACTTTATCTGCTGGTGGTGTGGGAAAGATAAAGCTACATTTGTACACCTATGGTAGGATTGTGTCTGGACAAACTCTGTGGACTCTGTGGAGTAAACCAGGTTAAACCAGGTTTTAAAAAATAACTTAATATAAACTATCATAAGCAGTGCACTGATCAATTGTACTGACTACCCACTGCCAAAACATCAAAAACACACGATCTCTTTAATTTTATGGGCAACAAAAAGAGGAATTCTACACCGCTGGGCAGACCCTCAACCTCCCGATAAGAGTTTATGGAAAACAACAACTATAAACTCTTTGGACAGAGAAATACCATTAGCATCTCAAACCCAATATGCCATTCCGGCAAGCTGTAAAGTCCCTCAAAACCTAGACATCATTTTCTGATTAACTAATTGACTACACCTAGCCTTTTGTTGTGGATTAGGTTTAGTGCTGGCCACGGTTCTTTAATAGCCCCCCACCAGCTTCCCCTAAATACTAAGGAGAAGGAGGGGCAGAGGGGAGGGAGGGAAGAGAGGTAGTGGAGGTGGGTGAAATGGTAGAAAATGGAGGTGAGGTGGGTGAACAGTGGAAAGGGAGAGGAAGGGAATGAGGGGAGGGTAAGAAGAGGTAAATGGAAAAAGAAAAGAGGAAAAAATAAAATATATTAAAATTTTAAAAATCTCCTCCCCTCAATACTACTGAGAAAGAAATATGTCCCCCAATGACGAACTCCAAAAATGACTGGTAATGACTAAAATCAGTAAATCACCCATACTGGCTAACACCCAGATGGTAGGCGTAATAAGGTTGCACTTCCGCTGGGGAAGGGGGGGGGGGGTGATGTCAGGCTAATGAGTAATACAGTTATACAGTAAAGAAGGCAGGAGGAAGGGCGGGGAGCACAAAAAAGGATTTCTTTCACCAAGGGACTGCCATGGCCCAATGATAAGGGAATTGACTTGTGATCGAAAGGTTGCTGATTCGATTCCCAGCTGGGTCACTTAGCTGGGCATCTAACCTCCCCAAATGCTCCCCGGGTGCCGTAGATAGGGCACCCCCATTGCTCCAGGCACGCGTGCATTCACTGCTCCCTAGTATGTTTACTGGTGCATTTTACTTGTGTGTTCACTGGATTGTAGTTAGTCTCATTGCATAGATGGGTAAAATGTGGAACACATTGATCATATATGCACATTATTATTTAAAGTCCCTGTCCAGTCAAACACTTCTTTTCTACATCTTTATACTCATTGGGAACAATGTAAAGCTGCTTTAATCTCTTTCTGTCATGTGGCTGAGCTGGGAAGGGGCATGTCATGGCACAGAGAAAGTCATGGGACCACTGTGGCTTGCTCTGCTTGCTCACACTGAGAGCACCATTGGTTAGATCAATTCTTTGTGTTGTCCTGGAAGAATGAAGTTGAAAAGAGTGATAAACTTTGAAGCCCTGCTGCAGCTTCTACCCTGCACTGCAGGAAATGGAGGAGAGAGGCACCTGGGACAGGCATCAGGTGTGCTGCTTGCTATCCTATTATTGTCATTGGGTTTAGTGCCCATATAGGAGCAAGAAACTATATCCAAAAGCAACAGTTTTTAGCTTTTCCAGTTTTTTTGCATTGAAAACCTGTGGATCGTATCCAAAACGCTAAAACAAGTATACCAGTGTAAACACCAGTTACAACATTTATCTATAAGATTAGATTACCTGTTTTATTTTTCCACTGGTGAATGTAGGTGACATCACTGCACGTATTCGCTTCCAGTTTTCATCTTCAGCAACTGATATTGCATGGTTTAGTAGTCCATTTAGGCCAAAATTCTGTGGTACATAAACTCAGTATTGTAGTCAAACAAAGCACTCTATAAAGAACAATTAAAGAGAGACAGAAATCTAGCCTACATAAAGTGTTTCTCATTTTATGGTTTTCCATATTTTTATACTGATTTCAGAGGTGTAGGCTTTCTGGCACCCGGGGCAACGATTTGAAATGGCACCCCCCACCTGTTCTCAGGCCCCCCTTTGGCGCCACCCTAACCTGCTGCCCCCAGGGCAAGTGGCCCCCCTGCTCCCCCCTAGCTACACCCCTGCTGATTTTATAAAGTACAGTAACCGTAAAGACTTCACTCAAATACAGTAAATGTCTTCATCATATGTGACTAAGACATGAAGAAAAGTTGAGTCTGCTACTGGATATCTAGATATAAAAAAATCTTTAAGACAGCTCATTAAAGCTTAGCTTCAGACTGTTCTAATGTTAGAAATAAGGGTTGATTCAGCACCGTGTGAGAGTGCTTAAACTGGACCAACACCCTTACAAGAAACAGTGCTCATATGCATTTAGATATATGTAATTCCTGCCATGGTTAATCCCCCAACTATGAAGGTTGTTGGTCTGGTTTAAAAATACACTGCTCCACTCACATTCAGAGAAACATCCGAACATTTTCTGCATTTGTGAGCTGGTCATTACACTCGCATGAAAGGTATTCATTTTACTCCCGCATGTGCTGGCATGTTTTTTTTTCAATGAAAACAACATGCAGTAATGTTGAATTTAGACTGTTAAATGTTTTAATTGTGTCATGTTTTTTTCTTACTACTCTGGGTGAACTGGTGATGGTGAACTAGTTTACTAGTTTACAGGATGGGAGAGGTTGCATGCCATGTGCCAGAATCAGTGAGTGATATGACAGTACCGCCGCCTGATTACCCGCACCCTCTCTTGGGCACCGGGTTATAGAACAGTGCAGTGCCCAACTGTATGTGCCTGATGTTCCTCCAGGGTTCCCCCTGCACCCCTGGAGGAGCGACACTCATATCAAAGGACATAGGGGCTGTTGAAATGGGTGCGGTAATTGAGCCCCTGAGCTCTGGGTTACTAGTACTTATACCTGGTGCCCTGGCTTGGATCAGGGAGGGGGGCACACTTTTTAAAATTATTATTAAGAAATTAAACAAACATTACCGCCATTGAAGAAAAAACATGCCGGCATTTGTTGCATGGCTTTTTTCAGTCAAAAAGCATGCAAGATTACCTGGTACCTGTGACACCTATGGCTTTTCTATTTGGATTGTGTTCAAAGAAGACATAAAGGTTACAGAACATGATCAATAGAAAGGATTAGATGATCAGCACTTCTCCGTATAAAACTTCACTTTTAATCCATATTGGTTCAGAACATCTCCATAGTAAAAATCCACCTTAAAATCAGTAATAGAAAAAGTCCTGGTATGGATAAGTATGTAGAGTAGCCACTAACGTGTTTCGGATGCCCAGTTCTTAATCATATCACCATCTATGATTTAGAACTGGGCGTCCGAAACGCGTTAGTGGCTACTCTACATACTTATCCATACCAGGACTTTTTCTATTACTGATTTTAAGATGGAATTTTACTATGGAGATGTTCTTAACCTATATGGATTAAAAGTGAAGTTTTATATGGAGAAGTGCGGATCATCTAATCCTTTCCATTGATGTTTTGTGGGCTTGGGATTACCCACGATCGAGCACTCCAAATTCAGCATCGAGCTGAAATATTTTTTGTGTGTGACTTTACAGACCATGATCATCTGAGAATGATGATAGTATTTCCTATTATATCCAAAACAAGTTCTAGCTAACATTTGTTTTCTAAAACATGAAAAAGGGGTGTGTGCTTCATACCCTTCTGTTGGTGAATACGGTAAAACAATCCCTGACAAGAATAGCCTTTATGATTGCTGGATCCATAACAGCAAGAGCTGGTGTTCTTCCATCGTAAAAGCTGTTAGAGAAATAAAAGCAAAGGTAGCTGAGCTATGAAACTATTGTAACAGTTTCACACACACTTGGCAAGAAAAGTCTTTTCATAGACCAAATGTAAACAGCCATGACACATTGTGGAAGGCCCTCTGAGTAATGGCCTACTACTTATGGCAGTTGACTTTATTACCACCAACCAAAGAGGAGCAGCATTATGATTTAGATTACACAATAAATATTTAATGCAATATTTAGGCAATTACTGTATTTCAGTCCATTTAATTGCATGCTCAATCTGTGGCCCACAAGGCAGATGTGGCCCTTAGAGCAATCTGATATGGCCTCTCACTTTAATACTAAGTAAAGGTGGAATGCACTGTTTATAGTGGCATTATGAGGGCAAATATGCAGCACACTTCTGTAATGAAAGTAGGGGCTTGAGAGAATTGACATATAAAAGGAGTCAAATGTAGTGTCAGTAACGATAGGAGATTGCAGGGAAGGTAATATAGGAGGGGCATATTAGGCAAATAGAGGTGGAAATTGCAACTTGGTGGCTGTATCCCAAGGCAACATCAGACAGCAATAAAGGGGCAAATGTGTAACACTACCAGGGATAAATCTCTGGCACAATAATATGGTGGTAGTTTTTCTGTATGAATTGTATGTTAGGTATTGGTCGGAGTTTAGTGGGTTAGGGCAGTGGAGATACTGTTTTAAGATATGGAACTGATGGGAGGAGGGCCATAAATATGCAACCTATATATTTGAAGAACTAAGGTAACCATCATATATATCGGTGGCTTGTGGGGAATGTTAGGGGTTTGGGGTGTGTAGTGCAGTGTCTGGTGGGCATATGTGATTTTACAGTGTCTGGGATTGGTGTGTGGGTGTATAGAGGGGGTTAGAGGGGCAATATTGGTGGTTGTTTCTGTGATTGTGATTAAACAGTGGTTATACTGATTGTTTAAAATCTTCATGATACAATCCTGTTCATCCATTCCTCTATCTCAAAAAAATTGAAACCTAGCTATTATCAATTTCTTTCTAACCCCTAATACCCAGAGTTACATATTTACCTAAAGGGTGTCATAACTCACTTACCTGGGTCCCGTTCCAGCGCTGTCTCCGGGCAGCCGGCCGCAGCAGTCCCTGTTCGGTGGTCGCGCCGAGCGGCGGCGGCTTGTGCGGCGCCGAGCACGGCCGCCCTCCTCCCTCTCCTCCGCGTCCCCGGCTCCTTTGCTCGCACGCGCACGCGAGCACGTGATTTGTATGCCCTCCGGCGGTGCTGCACTCAGTGCACTTGCCGGGGGCTCAGTTAAGGGGCCAATGAGCCCGAGGTGTGTGGGGGGGTCACGCCCCTAGTCCTGGGTTTGGGCCAATGAGGCCATCGGAGGGTTTTTTGGCTATATGCCCTTTTGTTGTTCTGAACCAATGATTATGTAACTTGTAGAAAGCACCAATCACGCACTCACTTCTGATCCTATAAAGGCTTCACCCCGTCAGTTGCTCGGTGCCTGTGATAGAGCCTTGTACCTTGTTTGTCTTCTGAATTATTCGCTGATTGATCTTCGTTGCCGACCCCTGCCTGAACCGACCATTCTCTGCCTGATCTCCGTTGCCGACCCCTGCCTGAACCGACTACTCTCTCTGATTGATCTCCGTTGCTGACCCCTGCCTGAACCGACTACTCTCTCTGATTGATCTCTGTTGCCGACCTTTGCTATCCACGACTAGAGATGAGCTTTTGAAAAATTCGATTTGACTGATTTGCCAAATTTTCCGACAAAATAGTTTCGACCCGAATTTATTTGCGACGAATCGCTATTAAAAACGTCTATTTCTGAGCCTCCTAGAGCCTCAATAGGGTTGTAAACCATTCTGCCTTGCTGTAACACGCATAGGATGCGTGCTGGGTTAGTGAAATAATACTGTAAATAATTATCACATGCAGATCAGAGGCATCGCTAATAGAATCGCAGAGCGGCACAATTGCAGAGAGTTGAAGTGGCATCACTATGAGGGGCCCCTATAGTGCCTGAAAAACACACCCTAGAGCTGGCAGCAGCAGGAGCCCAAAAATTAGCTGATTCACACCCTGGAGTTGCAAGCAGCAGCAGCAACAGCTGCAGGGGCCCAAACATTGCTTTAAAGAGACACTGGAGTTGGCTGCAGGAGCCCAAAAATTGGATGAATCACACCCTGGAGTTGCAAGCAGCAGCAGGAGCCCAGACATTACTTTAAAGAGACACTGGAGTTGGCTGCAGGAGCCCAAAAATTGGATGAATCACATCCTGGAGTTGCAAGCAGCAGCAGGAGCCCAAACATAGCTTAAAAGAGACACTGGAGTTGGCTGTAGGAGCCCAAAAATTGTCTGAATCACACACTGGAGTTTCAAGCAGCAGCAGGAGCCCAAACATTGCTTTAAAGAGACACTGGAGTGACTGCAGCACCAGCAACTTGGACAGGAGCACATTCAGCTTCTGCGCCGTAGGATGAGTGGGCGCATACTGCTGTCTCTTGGACATGGCTTCGCTGATGGATTGATGGCGGGATGCATGACTTGGAGGAAGAGCAGGAGCAGGAGCATCAGAAGCGACAGAGGATGGGTATGACGCACAACTGCCTTCAGCTGAGGTGCTGGAGCCTTGGCTGGCAGAAATTGGGAGCGGCGTGCTGCTTGGTGAGGAAGCAGGCTGGACCACCTCTTCGGAGCCTCGGTTCTCCCAGGCCGCTTTATGGTGACGCATCATATGTTGACGCAGGGCCGTGGTGCCAACATTTGGGCCCTGGCCACACTTCACCTTCTGCCTACATATCTTGCATGTGGCCATGTTACCCTCCAGCGGATGCTTCAGGAAAAACTGCCACACTGCCGAGTAGCTACTTTTCCCACCAACAGGCCGCACTGATTCACTGCTACTGTTGCCAACTCCAGGAACCCCTGCTCCACTACCTCCCAATAAGGTAGCCTGCCGTGCAGCAGGTGCTCTACCCCGGCCCCGTTTGGCTCCAGGCTTTACAATTGTGCCCCCATGCTGACTGCCAACCATGCTGCTAACACCTTGCTGCCTCAGCTGCTGACTCCGGGGCAACCTGCGCCCCTCTTCTCCTGATGATGACGATGAAGCCCCTTCTGTACCCGGCTCCCAAGTGTGATTGGCTTCTTCATCATCATCATCACCGAGTTGTGGCTGCTCGTCACTGATGTTCTCGGTTTCCTCAACAGTGTCTGGCGCAGGAGCTGGAACGCTCGCAACACCCACGACACTCTCCACATCACTACTTGTCTGCCTAGCTAAAGAAGCCACCTCCATTTCTTGGCTGGGCAGTAGCTGCTGATTGTCCTCTATCTGATCGTCCTCCTCACTAAAGAGTGGAGCTGAACCCAAAGCATAGGATACGTCGCTGGGGGAGGGAACAGCGTAGGACAGAGGCAATGGGAGGACAGGGACTGCTCTCGGGGCATGCCAACTCAGGGTTGTGTCAGAGGAACCTACCGACCCTAGACTGGGGGTCTCAGATGTAACTTGTGATGATGTGGATGACCGTGTTAACCAATCTACCACGGCAGATGCGTTACTGGTGGAGACACGACCGCTAGCAGATACTGGCAGATCAGCTCTCTCACCGTGACTCCTGCTGCCACTCGCCCCTAGTCTGCTGCGACCCCTGCCTGCTGAATCTTGGCCTCTGCCACTCCTCTTTGAACATCCTGGCACTTGTCTGCCTGACATTTTTATGTATTTGAAATGCGCAATAGGTACGTTAAAAAATGTGTTTACTTTAAAAAGCAGAAGCTAAAAAAAGTGAGGAACTGCTTCTCTGCACCAGATACTATGAAAATTGGCAATATGGGATACCCTGCGGCCTAGTGTTTTGGCAGCAGACCAAAAATCAATTAAAAATGCAATAGCTTGATTAAGCTGAGGATGAACAAGCGCATTTAGTATAACAGATAAGGTGCTACGTGCAGGTTTGGGATACCCTGCGGCCTAGTGTTTTGGCAGCGGACAGAAAACCAATTCAAAATGCAATAGCTTGATTAAGCTGAGGATGAACAAGCGTATTTAGTATAACAGATAGGGTGCTACGTGCAGGTTTGGGATACCCTGCGGCCTAGTGTTTTGGCAGCAGACAAAAACCAATTCAAAATGCAATAGCTTAATCAAAATTAGGCTGAACGCTTATTTAGTATAACAGATAGGGTGCTACCTGCAGGTTTGGGATACCCTGCGGCCTAGTGTTTTGGCAGCAGGACAAAACCCAATTCAAAATGCAATAGCTTGATTAAGCTGAGGCTGAACAACGCTTATTTAGTATAACAGATAGGGTGCTACATGCAGGTTTGGGATAGCCTGCGGCCTAGTGTTTTGGCAGCAGGACAAAAACCAATTCAAAATGCAATAGCTTGATTAAGCTGAGGATGAACAACGCTTATTTAGTATAACAGATGGGGTGCTACGTGCAGGTTTGGGATACCCTGCGGCCTAGTGTTTTGGCAGCAGGACCAATTCAAAATGCAATAGCTTAATTAAAATGAGGCTGAACAATACTTATTTAGTATAACAGATAGGGTGACATGTGCTGGTTTGGGATGACCATGTGGGCTGGTGTATTTAAAGCAGACAAAAACCATTTCAAAATGCAATAGCTTAATTAAAATGAGGCTGAACAACGCTTATTTAGTATAACAAATAGGGTGACATGTGCTGGTTTGGGATGCCCATGTGGGCTGGTGTATTTAAACCAGACAAAAAATATTAAAACTAATCCAGTTATGAGAAATGTGTTAGGGCGAGCGCTGCACGCCCGTCTCACAGCATTTCACCTACCTCCATGGCTGAATGCAGCCGTCATCCATCTTCCCTCAGGGCTGCTTCCAGCTGCCGCCCTTCCCCCAATGCTTCCTCCTTGCATGGTCAGGTGCGCACACGTCTCCGTCCACTAGAGGGCGAGCGCACAGGATCCCTGAGATTTAAAGGGCCTTTACAGCACTGATTGGTGTTTATGTCATCCAATCCTGCATCATCTTCCCCTATTTAAACAGGCACTTCCTTCCTTCAGTGCCGGATCTTGGTCTCTCCATGCTTGTTGAAAGTCAGACATTCTTGGATTGCTCACCCGTGTACCGACCTCTGCCTGTCCCCGACTCTGAACCTTTGCTGCCTGCCCCGACCTCGGCTACTCACCTTTACCGCGAACCTGTGCTGCCAGCCCCGATCTCTGCCTGTACTTACTACGCCTTTTTGCCTGCCACTTGTGTACCTCACTGAACCTCGGCTGACTGTGGGACTGGGCCGCTGTTAGGGGGTAGCGACCTGGGGGGTCACTCGCCGCACAAGACCAACCTGCCTTGCGGTGGGCTCTGGTGAATACCAGTGGCCTCTTAGACTCCGCTCCCCTGACACGGTACCCGCCATCGGTTCCACAGTTAAAGCGGATCCACACCCGAGTCCGCTCCACCCGGTCCGTGACAAAATACTTGTGTGTAACAGATAGGGTTAAATATGCCACTGCATAGATGGGATGCACAGTGGCAAGGCAGGTTTACAGCACAAAGAACTGAAATTGAATTGAAAACTGATCTGGCTAATGAAAATAAAAATAAAATTTCCCTGTAACTTCAATGCTGTCCCTGCCTGGATCGTTCCATTTTTTTCCCTATCTTTCACTATCTTTCCCTGGCTCTGTCTACCTCTCTTTCTGCCTCTCTGTCGGTCTCTCTGACTCGCCCTACCTATCTCTAACTCTGTCCCTGTCTGTAACCAGCTCCGCTCTGGCCGCAATACAACGCTGAACTGCGCACAAGGAAAATGGCTGCCGTTTTATATAGCACGGTGACGTCACCGGGCTTCCTGGCTGCTGATAGGCTGCATGTGACTTTCCCATGATACCTTGCCCCAGGAAATATGTCCGGACATGTGCTTCCACCATTTTAGAATGCCTGTAATTGAAATAAATGGAGTTTAAAGGAAAACTTCGATCGATGGAATCGCAGGGAAATTCGGAATCGTTCAGAATTGAATTTTTCCTGAAATTCGGAACGAATTCGGGTTTGTCCGGATCAATTCGCTCATCCCTATCCACGACCATCCTGCCCGCTGCCAGCCTTGACCCCTGCTTCGTACCCCGACCTTGAGCTGCCTCATCCTACTGAACCGTTGCGATCTCCGCTTACCTGGTGTTGACCTCTGGCCTGTCTTTGAACTTCCTAGTGTAACCTGCTCCAACAATTGTCCTTAAGGTGCAGAGGTTATCTAGTATTTTTTACATTTTTTTTATTTTAGAAAATGTGTTTTATGGAAGCAGTTTTCACTGCACCAGCAATCTGTTGCTATGTCTGTACAACAAGAACTACAAGAGGACAGAAGTGAGTCCTGTACACATAGATCACTACTGCTGAGCATGTGTAAGTGCAAATGAGCTCCCTCACATCAGCAGCGGGCATAGCAGCAGTGTTCTGTGTGTACAGAACTCACTTTGCTCTTCTTGTAGATCCTGATTATCAGACAAACACACATTTGCAAATATAGAAAAATACTAGATCAGCTCATCAGCACCTTGAGGACATCATTTTTACTCAAAATTCAATGCGTGCCATCTATTGTACCAGATCTTATTACCCAGAACACAGAAGGTTGGCAGCAGAAGGCGACCATATGGTCCATCCAGTCTGCCTTTCACTTAATATTTCAACTACCTATTTTCTGCTCCTTCAGATAGTATAAAGATTTTTTACAAATGGGGGTGGGGATATGGGTATATACTTACCCCCATACTCTGCCATATTTTTTATAACATTCGAAGTCAAACTCAAACCAACCCTAAAAAACAAAACAAAAACATAATTGAGCAGAGACAAATGATAAATCGATAAAGGGTTTTGCTTTAATATTTGTATATGAACCAAAGAAAAGAATGGAAATTCCAGATAATTTCCCAAACCATTAATACTACTGCGCTGTGATCAATAATACCAATATTTATTAGTTTACCTACATTAAAAATTACTCATCCTGTCTAGTTCTAAGTACACATCAGTACATACAGGAATTAGTTAAAGTGATACAGCAGGCAAAGGTAATTGGTACATCATCGCGTCGGGCTACGTTTGCCACTGTCCTAAACTGTTTTCTATTTTTGAATTGAAGAAGAAATTGGGGTTTACAGGTTCACCTCATGATTTCTCTTCTGAAAAAGTAGACAGGTCCCTTGAATCTGTGATGCTGCATCATAATCAGCGTAATGGGCATGGCCTGTAAGATACCTAGAACTTGCATAAGACACTCTGGATTTGTATCTCCCATCTCCCCCTATTGCCAGGCAACATTGGAGCCTAGACCAGCACTCGCAGACACAGTCCATGTGCGCACTCCCAAAATGCATGCACGCATTCCCAAACACCCATGCATGCACTCCCAATATGTTTGCACGCACTCCTAAAGTGGGGAGAGAGAATTAGGTGGGGTGGCAGGTGCTGCGCTGCTCTCTCTTGGTAGCGGCAGAGGGGAGAGAGGAGAAGATGGATTGGGAGGTGCCGATGGAGAGAGGAGGAGGTGGGGCAGCAGACACCGATGGAGAGAGGAAGAGGTGGTGCGGTTCGCGCTACTCCCGGCATCAGCTGGGGAATAGAGGATGAGGTGGAGTGGCATGCGCCGCTTATGCTTCTTTGTCCCCCTGCAGCATGAGTGAGCAGTGGGGGGAGGAAAGGGCCGTGTCAAGCGGCGATGTAGCTCTCCCCACTGCTGACTGGTGGGAAGGGTACTGTACTGTGTCTCCACTCAGCGGGGATGCCGGCATCCGCCGGAGGCATGATTCTTCCCCCCCCCCCCCCATCACTCACACATGCATCGGAGGAAAAGAAATTATCTGGAATTTACATTTTTATCTTTAGTTCATAATTTGATCTTGCTACACCAGTACACTGACCAACTCTAACTTTGTGGTCCCTGGTGGGATATACCAGGGGAAGGTCTCATAGAATCTACCTCCATCTTTAGCTTATATTTCTGGCACGTTTTCACCCCCCACCCCCCATTAGCAATCCCAGAGTGATGACTACAGGCTTAGCCGGCCTTATCTGTAGCTGTCTTCAAATGTCCCACGCTGCTCCTCGGATCTCGCAGCCTATGCAATGACACTGCGCATGTGTGAGATCCAAGGGGCGGCGCAGTCCCCTACAGCTTTGCACCTGAGTGCCTTGGGGGTTTACCTGCCTTCATTCTGTCAGATTACATACTTTGTGCTTATTAAATCCTGGGGCAACCGTGTCCAGTAAGGCTTTCTTCAGGCAGAAGTAGCATCAGAGATTGGGGGTTGTCATCTGACTATAAAGCAGGTGTCCAACCCAGCATTAAATTATAACTGGCCATAAAAATGGATCAATTCAGGGAGCAGGTGCAGACTCTGACCACAGTGGTGGAACAGCTGGCCCACAAATGGCTGCTCAAGAGAATCAAGTAGCTCCACCATCACCCCAAACTCTAGTAGTCATGGCGACACCACCTGGGAAACCCAAGCTTCCACTGGCCTAAAAATTTCCTGGGGATGACAAGGGCTGTTTCTAGGGGAAAGTCGGGCAGAGCGATCACCCTGGGGCCAAGGCCATTGGGGGGGGGGGTGCATTTATGCCAGCTATCCTATTTTTTGCAGATGAATCAGGGCCACTGTTAGTGATGCAGGCCATAAGGCCCATCATCCCCCCATATTGGGCTCAGTCATAGGGAGGGGGGCACTGCCTGCTGCTATAGAAGAGGCACAACATGGCACATATTGGTACTGGACAGCAGCAGCACCACAAAATGGGTGAGGAGGGGGAAGCATTTCTTCCTTCCCACACTGAGCGCCATTTTGCCTAGAAACTGTCCTGGGATCAAGTTTTCTCATTTTCCAAAATGCAAGTAAGCTGTAATTGAAGCTTCGCCCCTTTTGACTGGACCAGACCCACAGAGAGTGGGAATTATAATTTCTTTGCTCCAGGGAAACCCCCAGGGTGCTTTACTGTGACCCAGCTGACGCTCAAAGACTGAAGAATATAGTGCTGAATTCTGCCTCAGGTTGTCAGTTGTCAATGGAGCCAGTCTCTCTGACTCTGATTAAAGATGTCCTGGGTAGTTGTCCTGGGTAGTTTTCCTGCACCTAAGTCTCTTTATGAGGCAATCCTCCTCCTCCAATAATGTTAAGAGGAAAAGTCTGCAGCCTATAATGACATTCATCCTCTTCTGACTTTTAGTTTCACTGCCCCCTATTCGAGGCTGAGGAGGCAATGCAGCTTTGGGCCACTAAACTGTCTTTGTCAGAGAGGGGAAGGAGGTCCTAGGACCTGTGTCTGTATTGTGGAGAAGCCGGCCACTTTGTCCTGAAATTGCCTAGTACCTGTCAAACATTAGCTTTACCCATTACGATTTCCTGGGGTCCCTGTTCTATCCATTCCAGTGCTTTTGTAGACAGAGGGGCCGCAGGGAACTTCATGGATGTCTCATTTGCCTGCTTCTTGGGCATACCCTGTGAGCCGCTAATGGAGTCAGTCTGTGCCCTGGTGAATGAAAACTCCCCCCTGCAACAGGATAAACCCCTACTTACAACTACCAAGCTCAAAGGTACAGTGGGCACTACCCACACTGAGAGTCTGAGGTTCTATGCACTCCATGCCCCCTCGACTCCGACTGCATTGGGGCTACCCTAGCTAAGCATAACTCCCAGATAGACTGGTAAAAGGCACAGATAAGGGAATGGGCCAACAGTGTCGGCATGACTCTCCAGAGTGTAAATAAGGGGCCTTTATGGAAAATCAATATTGCTAATAATGTTGCATATTTAAGTATAGGAATATACAGCAAAATAGTTTACAATACCAGCATGCAAAGGTGGCCGGGCAGGAATTGTATTCCAATCAGATAGGACAGCATCCTGCGACAATAAAGCAGGGCTGGGACAAGATTGAGAAGCCAGATTAGGAGAAGACTAGGGTCATAAAAGATCAAAGGAATACCAGAAGCCCACTTTTAGTATAATTAGGGCAGAAGGAATGAAGGTGGGGAGGACAGCAGGACTGGAGATCAAAGGGCAGGGAAGTATAATTGAGGTGAGTGTGGACAGGAGAGGGGGGCGGAAGGAAGGAAGGCAAGACGGAGAGTCGGTGTGAGTACAGGAGAAGGGCCCTGGAATAGCGCTGGGGGAGACGATTCACTGAGGCAGGTAACTGAGCTGATACGGATGTTGTGCCATAGCTAACGTTAGTGCTATCAGGGAATATTGCTGTATTGGGGTGTCCATTTAACTTGTGTGGCTCTTTTCTTTTCTGCATGATTAATTGTAAGTTCCTTGTGTGAATTTTCTGTCAGTATGGTATTGGTGCTGTAAATCCACCCATTAAGGGTTAATATATCTGTGGTTGCATGTAAAGTAAATTGTATTGTCTTTTGCCATTTTGGTTTGCTTTTACTACAATATATCTCTTTATTTACTACGTGTCTCAGTGTCCACTGCATTTACCAGAAGTCAAAAGAACCTACAATCTTATAGTCTTATGCGTGTATCCATTGTGTGATCATTGGCCAGATATCGATAATATTTGTATAGGGGTTTGCCTATTTTAGTCGAGCCGGGCAGGATATATACATAATATTATTAATATTTTAGTTATTCATATTAATATTGTTTATGCTATTAATATTGTTTACATAATTGGCTTGCGCCAGCCAGGAGATATTATTAATATTGTTTATTAATATTCTATTGTTTACATTTGGCTAAGCGGCAGGCAGGAGGCATCTTGCGTATTTGCAGAGCACTGTGTTGTGGTGAATATTGAATGTATTGTGGTATATAATACAGTGTGCAATTCAATTTCTATAGTTCATAGACCGCTGTTGCTATTGGTAACTATAGCATATTTTAAAGTGTTGCAATTGATTTGAAGTGCCTTATTGTATAGACATGGAGGGTCTTGCAAAAAAGATGAACAAGATAAAGAATGCAGAGGGGATTATTAGAGCAATGCAGGGATCCAGTAACCCATGGGCTGAAGCCCAGGATCATGTGTCCAAATGCATTGCTGCTAAGAACATTTCCAAATCTGAGGGCAAATGCTTTTTGATTTATGGGGCAGTTTGGATTGCAAAGGAGTTTGTTTTGGTGAAAATACAAAATGAAAGCCTCAGAGAGGAGGTGTCCTCCTTGGATAAAGCGCTAGGAGCCATGAGGGCATCTACTGAAAGTTTGGGCGCAATTGTGGAGCAGCTGAGAGCTGAGAGCATAGAATTGCGCAGGAACAATCAGGCAATGTCAGAAAAGCTGATAGCCACAGAAAAAGAAGTTGAACTCATGTCTGTGGATATCAGGAGACAGGAAGATGCCTTTCCTAGTGCTGCTGAGGTGGTTTCATGTGGGTCTTCACCAAATAAGCATATAGATTCCGGGGTGTAGGGTAAGTGTATGAGTGGAAATTACCCAAAGGTAGCCCCAAAGGTTAGTGCAGTCAAACAAGCTCAAATGGCAGTTGCAAGGTCCCCATTACAAAAAGCAATGCCTAGAATAATTAACTCTGCTGTAGCCTGCAGAGACAATTTAAAGAGAGCTGGAAGTGTGAAGTGCCACTCCTGTGGCCAATCGGGTCACATTTCCAGGCTCTGCCCCTCTGCAAAACAAATGTATAGTAATGAGGCCCAGAACTATAGAACCCACAAAAGGCAGACAATGGTGTATTCTGCTAGATTTGGGACAGGAAGCTTTAACCATAAGAAATTTGCTAGGGAGCATTATAGTCAAAGCAAACCTGTAAAGTGTGTCCCAGTAAAATGGTTAAGAGCCCGAAATGAATACCTTATGGCAGAAAATCTGCAATTGAGGAGTGATATGAGCTCCCTGATACAACAGGTTATGGCCATAAGAGAAGAGGTAAGTATGTCGGGGAACAGAAGAATGTCGGATGAGCCAAGGCTTAGACAAAAAGTTTTAGATAGGCACCCAGTTAGGTGTTATTAACTCTGTGTGCTTTGTCTTTCAGGTCCATTGGATAAAACCCCGGCTAAGTCTCCGATTAACGCTTTGATTTTTCCATTAGGTTTTGAGGACCTTAACGTGGGCTTTTTTGTGTTGGGCTTTTTTTTATGTGCACACGTTTAGGATAAGCCTCAAAGATTAATTTGATAAAAGCAGTCAGGTTATCAAAAATCTAAATTCATTTTTGTTTTTGTTTTTTTAGTTAAAAGACCTGAACTGCGAAGCTGGCATGGACAGGGTTTCGGATATCCCTGATTTCCATTAAAGTGTAAATTTAGTATTTTTTTATGATTGCGCTATATTTTACAGATTGCGCATATTTAGTAACTAGTGCCAGCCTAGTGTATGTAGGATTTCTCCCAGGTGTCACTGACATGCTGTGTGGAATGCTCTGTTGCTGGGGCTGCAGAGTGTCACTCCCAGGCTGATTAGCATTTCTATACAGCCAGTGTCTTTCCAGTGACAATGCTTTGGGAACCGGTTTTTAAGCTTTTTTCCCCTTTTACAATGAACAATGAAAAGGTTAAAATTCATATTTTGGCCTGTTCATTGGATCAATCATTTTAAATTGTGTGCTTGTAAGTTTTTTTTTTCTGTTGTTGTTTTGTTATTGGGATAGGAAACATTTTTTTTTATCCTAAGTAACTTTTTTGTAGTTGGTACACAGGCACACAATTTGAAACTGTTTGTTTATGTTTCCTACTTTGAATGGTATGAAGTGGGCAAGCAGCTTTTCTCCCTAGTTCCTCCTCATGCATTACTTTTAAATGTTATGAAGTGGGCGAGGTTCAGAGCTTAGGATTGTACAATATGGTCAACATACCAGGTCTGCATTAGGCGGACCTAATATCTTATGGATGTTTGTTTTAATATGTTGTATATTGTTGTAAAATAACCTTTAAACAGTATTTTTCCATAGATAGCCCAGATATGCCCTTGATTTGAGTTTGCGGAGACGGAGGGGATTATTGATATAGCATAGTGGCAACCTTATTGTTCTTTGGTTATAGCTTGAATCCTCAAAGCCACATCTACAGAGTCATACTTTCTTTGTTCAAGGTTTTCTTACAGACATTTCGTCATAATACACTGTTTGCCGTTTTGCATGATTTAACTGCTCTGTGACCAAAGTTCTATTTCTTGGAGTCTGCTGTGTATCACCGTGTTGGAGAGTGTATCACCGATTGCTTCTAATATTGCAGATGTACTGTTGCTGTAATTCCTTATGGTCTGTGTGAACTGTCAGAGTACATGTGCACCCATGACATTATGAACTGTTCTGATGATGCACCCATGACAATATGGGTAGTTCTGATGCTGTGCACCATGAAACCATGGGCAGTTCTAATGATGTGCACTCATAACAATATGGACTGTTCTGAGGCAGTGCACCCAGTATATTATGGACTGTCACCTTGTGCACCCACCTCGCTGATGATAATACAGGCCTTGGAGACTCAGTGACAGCTGATAAAGCATTGTCTGCAACATACAATGGAAGTCGACTGATGTCTGTCAATACCAGCAGCAGTGAATAAATCCGGATGTCACCAGATTTGGTCACCCAAAATCACATAAGCAGTTATGGATGGTGTAAAAACATGAACTATGATGATCTGTTGAAGAAGGTGTGGCATTAAAACATTTGTGTGGTGGCTGAAGGATTCGGACTGTAACTTGAGATACTGTAGGTTGTCATAGCTTTGTGTTGGTATATATCAGGTCCCATCGGTCTCAGCAAATTTGAATCACTTTTAAGACTTACGTTTTATATATTTGAGAGACCTCGATATATATATATAGATATAATATATATCTCCGTCTCTAGTGGGCGATATGTAAATAAGGGGCCTTTATGGAAAATCAATATTGCTAATAATGTTGCATATTTAAGTATAGGAATATACAGCAAAATAGTTTACAATACCAGCATGCACAGGTGGCCGGGCAGGAATTGTATTCCAATCAGATAGGACAGCATCCTGCTACAATAAAGCAGGGCTGGGACAAGATTGAGAAGCCAGATTAGGAGAAGACTAGGGTCATAAAAGATCAAAGGAATACCAGAATCCCACTTTTAGTATAATTAGGGCAGAAGGAATGAAGGTGGGGAGGACAGCAGGACTGGAGATCAAAGGGCAGGGAAGTATAATTGAGGTGAGTGCAGACAGGAGAGGGGGGCGGAAGGAAGGAAGGCAAGACGGAGAGTCGGTGTGAGTACAGGAGAAGGGCCCTGGAATAGCGCTGGGGGAGACGATTCACTGAGGCAGGTAACTGAGCTGATACGGATGTTGTGCCATAGCTAACACTGGTTAGTGCTATCAGGGAATATTGCTGTATTGGGGTGTCCATTTAACTTGTGTGGCTCTTTTCTTTTCTGCATGATTAATTGTAAGTTCCTTGTGTGAATTTTCTGTCAGTATGGTATTGGTGCTGTAAATCCACCCATTAGGGGTTAATATATCTGTGGTTGCATGTAAAGTAAATTGTATTGTCTTTTGGTTTGCTTTTACGACAATATATCTCTTTATTTACTACGTGTCTCAGTGTCCACTGCATTTACCAGAAGTCAAAAGAACCTACAATCTTATAGTCTTATGCGTGTATCCATTGTGTGATCATTGGCCAGATATCGATAATATTTGTATAGGGGTTTGCCTATTTTAGTCGAGCCGGGCAGAATATATACATAATATTATTAATATTTTAGTTATTCATATTAATATTGTTTATGCTATTAATATTGTTAACATAATTGGCTTGCGCCAGCCAGGAGATATTATTAATATTAGTTATTAATATTGATATTGTTTACAAGAGGAAAGACAGTTTACCTCTGTTTTCTTTCTACAATTAAACTTCTGGCCAGTCACCCCCCCCCCCCCCCCTTGGAGGGGCTGCAGCCCCCTTCCCTCAGCAATATCAGCTAAATCACGTAAGTCTATTATGCTGCATATTTTTTTTTTCTGGAATTGGGGCTGACAGTTAGAGCACAGTGTAGTGATCATTAGAATAATTGGAGATGTTGGGTGCTTGTAAGGCATCCATTCATCCATTCAATGTATTTGTTGAGGTTGGGGTATGTCTAACCTGATCAACAGAACAACCCATACTATTCATTTTTGACACAGAAGTATGAATGGAAAGAAAAAGCTATACTCACTTTTTCTCACAGCCCATTGCTTCTAGGCCGCAGCTGCAGCTCTCACCTGACTGCTCGATCTAGCTCCCTTGCTGCCCGGTCCAGCGCCTGGTCAAGCTTGCGTCTCTCCCCCTCTCTCCGATGTGGAGATGGCCCCGGCCTTGCCACTGTGAGCTGACACCCCCCCTTCCATTCACTGCAATGGAAAGAGGTGTGTTAGGTCTGCCCCTTTCCATTGCTGTGACTGATGACGGGGGCATACTGCATCAGCAAAACAGGAAGAGATGCATGATTGACCGGGCAGTGAGGGAGCTGGACTGAGCATTCAGGTGGTAGCTGCGGCCAGGGCCGGCTCCAGGTTTATGTGGGCCCTTGGGCGGCATGGTCTCAGTGGGCCCCTTTGTGGTTAAGAGTCGCGTCACATCACTGAGGGATGTCCCAAATCTGGATGCCCTCTAAGGATCATGCATTTGGACCAAAACTCCAGTTTTGGTCTACTTTGAAGCGCATCAAACCCCTTTAAACCTGACCTCGAAGTGTAAACGAGATCCTCCTGATTTTGGATGCCCCTGTGTGTGACCCCCCCCTTTGTTCATTACTTTCCTGGAACTGGTGAATGCACTGTGGGATCGCCAGTTAGAGTTAACGGCCAAACCAGGGGGGGCTCTTTCACAAACACGGGCATCTCAAATTGAGATGCCCCTGGAAAGCGGACCAGAACTCAAGGGTTGAAATGACTTGCATAGTGGGTACACCAGCGATCCCAAAGGGCTTCACACAGTAAGGTACACAGTAGGGTATCACAGACTGGGATGCTCTACGGATAGGAAATCAGCTTGGGGTGGGTAACTTAAAAGCAGAACAAAATCCAGCACTTCCTCCCCTGGAATCTAAATCGAGATGCTCCGTTGTGTGGAACCCTGCCATTCAAGGAGATATGGGCACCAGCTGTGGCAGTGCCCTCCCAGTCTGCTGCCGATCCAGCATCGTCGCACACCCCAAAGGCTGGTCCTGTCAGTGGGCCCCCCTGGAGGGTGGGAGCCCCTTGCAGCTGCCCCACCTTGCCGGGTGCTGACGCTGGCCCTGGCTGCGGCTTAGGAGTGACGGGCTACGTTGGAGAAAAGGTGAGAATAGCTTTAAATTGAACTTTAAGGCTAAAATTTGGTGGGTCATTTGTGGTTAAAATCTTTTCAGAAAGAGGGGATGGAAAAGAAGTGACAAGTGACAAGTTCAAGGATCTGATGGACAAAACCCCATCAAAGATGGCCTAACAGTAACAAGCATTGACTAAGGGCCTTTAAAGTGGACCAACACCCAGGATTTTCACTATCCTAGGTTTTGGTCCACTTCGGTGGGGCACCCCGATCGGGGAAACACTCACCTCACCACGCTCCTACGCGGGAGCTCGTCCAATCAGAGCGCTCAGAGCCGCTGTGGTATGCACGTACAAGCGGCGTCCAACCACAGCAGCTCTGAGAGCTGGAGGCCGCATCTCGCGCTTCCCTCTAACAGGGAGCGCGCCCGCGCCGGCCATTTGTGAATGGCCGGCGCGGGCGCGCTCCCTGTTAGAGGGAAGCGTGAGACGCGGCCCACGCATGCGTCGTTGTAACGGGGTTAAGGTAAGGTTTCTGGGCTTCCTGGGGGGGTTTCACCCCACGGGACATCCCGATTTCAGATGCCGGGGTGTTGGTCCACTTTAACTAATCAAGCATTTCTACATCTGTGCTAATTACAGTGGCTTAAAAAAATTATTTAAAATGTTTTTTTTCACAGGCGCGTGGTTGCTGCACTGCAAGCAAAACATTGATATAATATCATAGCTTGTCTGAACAATCTACATACAGCCTTACATGAAACAACTGAGACTTATGTACTCACTATTCTGTATCCATAGAAAGTTCCAATAAATGGCAGAGGAGTAGGACCAGGTATTCCATACTTTTTAAATAATCTGTAAGGCCAAATGCTATAGCTGAAAAGAAAAAAAGACCTGACATGAGCAACTGTAATTGAAAAAAAATGTAGCTGTCATTATTGTCCTTGTAAGAAATGCTTTTCCTGGCATAATTCTGTAACTTTAGCATGTTTTCTTTATGAGACATTTACACGTAGTTATTTGCATTGGACATTGGCACCTAATATGTGCATCTATGTATACATTGTGTGAACGTTTAGCTTAAGGTATTTATACCTGATTCCCATTGAAATGAATGGGGACCTGAACTTTGGGGGGCGATTCTGCCTCTGGGAGCCCTTCCGTCTGGGTGCGTGAGGAGTGGAGGGGCCCCTAGAGGCAGAATCATCCTCCAAAGTTTGGGGGGTTTCTGTCAAGGTACCCCCAGAGGCAGAATAGCCACTGTGTAAAAAAAATGGTGGTGGCTGGTATGGGGTGCTTTAACCTGCAGGGTGTGCAGCTGTAACTTACCTGAGCCCTGCGATCCCGTCGGAGGTTGGTGTTCCACTGAGCTATGAGATAGGCTACAGGTGGGGCTACAGAAAGATGGGCACCACTCCTATTAGCGAGGACACTCCTAGTGCCAGCACTTCTAGTGCCAGCTGCCAGTGTCCTTACTCATGGGAGTGGCAGTCATCTTTCTGTAGCCCCGCCCAAAGCCTATTTGGCAGTGCAATGGAATGCCGACTGCCAATGGGATTGCAGGGCTCAAGTAGGTTGTACACTTTGGACTAAGCTGGTTGATGGGCTGCTCCACCAGCTATTCGGGGTTTGGGCCGAACGCTGAACTCAGAAGTCCATGTTCAGGTTTGGGAACCCGAACTCCCAAAGTTCAGGTTCACCCAACACTATTCATGACCAAATATGGTTTAAATTGAGGGCATAAATGCAATTGTATTATAAAACCATGAATAACTTACATCACGAGAAGTGCTAGCAAAAGGATTATGAGAATCCATGTTTCTGTGAAGAATTCTGGGAGAAAATGCATTTTATGTTCCCGTCGTTGGCAGACTTGTCTTCCAGGGCTTCTTTGTAGCACCTATAGTCGCACTGTTTCCTAAAAAGTAATACTTTAATATTATCTGTGCTATCCAGACCCTAGGTTCACAGCTTGTTCGGCTGCTAAGCTGTGCTCCTCTGCCACTGAACTGCAACACCTAACATAACCCTCTAATCCACAGTCAATAGAACTACTTTCTAAACCCAAACCTATCAAACTACACCCAAGACCCACAATAAAAGGCATATTGGATTCCCGCCTGAATTCACAATTAATAGGCAAAGGGCAGCTCTAGAACCCACAATGAACATGCAGAGAGCACTCCATAGCCTTCTAAAATAAATTTAGCAATGGCCCTTATTTTATGGGATATTTTAGAGAAAGTTACTGAATTAAGGCCCAAGAGTACAAACATACTAAATGTAAAAATAAATTACAAGTTTTAGACAAGCTAGAAAAGTTGCACCAGTCTATAAGCCAAATGGTAAGTCAACAATAAAGCCAATAATAGTGTGCACACTAATCCCAGCACTCAAAACTCAATACACTGCAAGAAAAGAGGGACACCCACAGTACCCTCTAAAAACTCTCTACCCTCTAAAACTTTAAGGGTCTAAAAAATATTCAAATTTATTGACTAATTACATATATTTACAATCACAATAAACATTAAGACTATACAATAACAACTACATGAGATAAACATTTAAAACCACAAAGGGCGCTGGAGGTCTGTCTCAGTGCAAAAAGTAAAATACTCTCCATTAAAAGTGTGTACCAAAATCCTATATACTATAACTAGTATGCTCTCAGATGCAAAAGTGCAAAAATACAACAAAAAATTTGCTAAACCCACCTATTAATCAATTCAGATCCACATGAGTGTACAAAAATAAAGCAGAATAACATACCATTAAGCAGGAAAACACGCCGTGGTGATGGAAGTGAAGGAGAAAGAAATGAACAAAAGTGCATACAGACCAACCAGACGTGGACCCCCCACAGGTAACAACGCCGAGCGCGTTCGTAGTGTCTCCTGCACTACTTCAAGGGCAAGTGAGCATTTCTTCAAATACATTTTCCCTCAGTCTACACATGCTTTTTGGTCTTCTTCTGCTCCTTGGATCTTAAAAGGGCGTGTGTGTCACTCTTGATGGTACGATCCCAGTGTCTCTGGCCATTCTTCCCAGCCATGCTTATAGCCCCAGAACAGTGGGTCTCCCTCTCCCCCTCCCACCAGGGGCTGGTGTTGGTATCACAGCCTCAGAATATTCCAATCTCATTTCTGCTATATGATACCAACTGACCACATTCCAAGGGAGGGGGTGAGGCAAGCAGGAGGGGGACCTCGCTGTCTCAATTCGGGATCTATTTGTGATTTGTTTATTTTGCTTTTCCAAGTGGTTTTATTACTAGGTGGGAGGGGGAAAGGATGTGAGTAGGACAGGACACATTTGATGGGGGTTATCAGCATTGGCCTGGCATGTGAGGGTTAGATAATGGTGAAACCCAAGTGGGAGGGGGAACAAGAAATGTTTACACCAAGCAGGCAGGCAGGCCAGCTAAAGTCTATATATATATATATATATATATATATATATATATATACGCACACACACATATTGTGATGGATGGAGGTCAGAATAAATAAAATCAATGTATAGCTGAACATTCCCTCTCTTTGCATTGTATGCTATAGTGGCTAATAAAGGTGAAATAAACCCTCAGTAAGCCACTTATCTCTGCGCTGATTCTTTCCTTTGCTTGTACTGAATTTAGAGCAATGAAGTTAATGAAGCATGCTGCTATTAACATATTACTGTGAGCAAGATGGCGCTGAGGACCTGGACACACCTTACCTTGTCCAGGCCCACTAGGCGTCACTAACATTCCTAAGAATATCAGTTTTAGCTGTGATGATCAATCATTGAGCCAGTAATTAGATTTTTCCCTTATATGATGATGTCCCATAGATGACGTATGCTGTGTTTTTTTACTTTGGTATAAAAAATAAAGTGCCACTGGGCGGAGAGCAGAGAGCGCTCTACCGTGTAGCTCGGAACACGTTGTCTGTCTGTGTTCTTTGTTACGCGTATATTTCACTCCCTTAGACCGAACGAAACAAGAATAAATCTCTGAACCGTGGAGAACAAGGGGTCAGCCCACGGTTTCCTTATCAGATTTGGTGCCCAACGTGGGGCGGCTGGAACTTTGAAGTGTGCGTGACTGCAAATAACGGGCTCTCCCAGGCAGATAGGACTCCTGACAGCTGGGCCTGATCAACCCATGAGGTAAGACTTTCTGTCTATGCCTTGGTCGTGTGTCCTGTCTGCGTAGGTTGAGCTCTGACCGTCACCTTCGCTTCCGTCTCTTGCGGACGTGGTAAGATCCACCCAGCCATTTTCTGCCCACGCAATGATTGTTTAGTTTGTGTCTATAACTTTGACTTATTGCTGGATAATTACTTGGTTTGTGCATTGTGAGATATATACGGTATATAATGTTTAGACAAGATAAGGTCAGCAATTGGTGCCCCAGGTTTTTTATGAGGTCTGTATGTTTTAGTACGGGGGGCTGTTTCGTATGACTGCCTGTCATGGGCGTTTATTCTCTTCTTTTAATTGTGTCGCTGTTGTGATATTTTGATTGTGAAGGATACTTTGTGTTACTTAGACTGCCTTAAACGTGATACGTCGTTAGAGACTGCTCTGAAGGAAAGACAAGGAAAATTGAAAAGTTGTTAGCTGAGCTACAGCATGGTATTGAGTGTCGGGGAGGTCGATTCATTAATAGCGCCAGGTAGCGCCAGATGAGCGACTGTAGCGTGATTTTTTCAGCGCCAGCCAGTATTCGCTGTGCTTGGCCGGCGTTAGCTTGATGACAGCGACTCAGTCGGTGTGCGGTAATGTTGAATACGGGCTTAGGGGTCGCTGTTTCACAGGTTCAGCGTTGTATGTGAGCGCCTGACAACGAATGGCCAGAGCGAACGGCTAGCCTCATATTCATTAACAAATCACGCTCCGAATGTGCTGTCGCTGTCCATTCCTTGTTTAAACCCCAGAGCACTGGCGGCGATGGGTGTTAACTAGTTTTTAACCCCTAAACAACCATATTTTTTGAATGTAACATTATACATGTTTTTAGAATCATTTTGTAATATGAATACATTAATCTCAGACCTGTTAGATCAATTCTGCACAAATTATTTAAAAAAATTTTTTTTACTTAAAAATAAATCCTAACATTGCAGAAGTGGTCTCCGAATTTTTGACATTAAAAAAAAAAAAAAAAAATTAATACCAATTAATTATGATTAATTATAGATTGCTCCATTGAAATGCATTGGACATCGCCAGGGAGCGACAGCTCATACCTGGCGCTGTGAAGGAATTTGCAGCGGCGCTGTTCGGTCCAGGCGGCTTCATGATGAATGCCGCGCTAGCCGTCGCTCTCGCCGGCGCTAGCCTCATTTTGCTTGATAAATGCGTCATTGTGACCGTCGCCGGGCGTACTTGAGTCGGTAGTCGCTGTTAGCTGCCGCTACCTGGCGCTCGTCAGACACTACCTGGCGCTAGCCCGTGATAAATAAGGGCCTAAGTACGTTAGAAATGAGAATCTGATTGAAAGGAAAATTATTGTGCCTGCCGGTGAATTTTATGTATATAAAGTGTGTTGTGACCAGTTGCCACCACCCTATGCCAAAGAGCAAAGTGGCTTTGCACTGCCTGCTCCCAAATGAACAGGAGTCAGGATGTGCATTGCGGGGCATGCAGCAGGGTGGGACTGGGGACCAGCTCGGCCCTTTCCACGCCTGTCACCACTCCCCTCATGCCTCCCATCTCCCCCTCCTGTCACCACTCCCATTATGTCATTATGTCTCCTCTCCTCATCCCCATCATGCCTCTGTCCAATGACCAAGCAGGCCCACTTCCGCAAAAGATCATTTCACCAAACTTTAGCAACAGCGGTGCATCCGCTCCACCTCCTGGTGTATCCAATGCCCTTGTGCCCTATGTTCCCCTGTACCCATTATTAAATTCAGATGGTACGTTTTATGAACCATCTCCAAACAACCCCTTTTGTAATCTCATGCCCCAACAACAAGTAGTGGCACCCAGAGTCAGCACCTGATCCATTACTACCATGCGGAAGGACCAGCTCACACTCCACGCACATGTGTTACTTGACAAGACCGCAGACATTGTTCTGGGCCACTGGAGGTTTTAGCCCCGCATGACACCTCGGTCATCCTCAAGCAAACCCAGCCCAAACATCTCAGCCAAGCTTACCATTTGAGGCTTCAAGCCTCCATTCTGTTGCCCGAGAATGTTACTCTGGCTAGGTGCCAAGTTATAAACCCTGCCACTCTTCTCCCACTTTCAAGGGGGGAGTATGACACTGATGATGAATTCTTTGTACAGACTAGCACCCTTTTTGATTCCTTGGCCTCAACACCACATGATTGTTTTAAAATTATGGCTGAGGAAACTTCAGGCATTCCCCCAGTTACGGACAAACCCCTGCCTGATGCAGACATGACCCTTTTTGTGGATGGTAGCAGGTATGGTGACCAATATGGGAAATTCCACACAGGAAGTGCAGTCACTACACAGACAGAAATACTGTGGCAGGCAGCACTAGACCCCAGCCTGTCAGCCCAAGCAGTAGAACTTATAGCCTTGACAAAAGCCTGCCAGCTAGCAGAAGGGGAGAAAGCTAACATCCACACGGACTCACAGTATAGTTTGGGTCCCTTTGGGCTGCTAGAAGATTTGTCACAGCCTCTAGAAGCATGGTAAATCACCATGAGTTAATTAAAAAGCCCTTTTAGATGTCCTTACCCTGCCAACGAAGGTGGCCATACTAAAGGTCAAAGCCCACGGTAAACTGGATAAGCCCGTGGCAATCACCTGGTAGATCAGTCGGCGAAGGATGATGCACTGGGACAGGTGAAAGTGGGAGAAGAGGGCCAGGTGAGCGTGATGGTAGGAGCAGTAGTTCCTGAGCGAGATCCTGTCGAGGAAAGACGATCCCAACCATCAGGGCATAGCCCCTCACCCAGTAAGACCCATTCCCTAAGTCACGACCTGAAAGAGACTCAAAAGATGACTACCTCGGATGACCTCAAATTATGGAAACAAAAAACAGGCCACCTTAGACTCAGATGGTGTTTGGGGTGGGCCCACTACCAAGCCCTGCCTGCCCAGAGTATTGTTCCCCCAAATAGTACAATGGGCCCATGGCCAGGACCACAGGTCAAAGATGCAGATGAATGATCTCATTGAGACCTTTTGGCATCACAGTCCTAACTGCCCCATATGTTGCTAGCTGCCTAATTTGTGGACAGTGCAAACCTGGGTCCACTGCTAAAACCCCCCAAACCCTTGTACCTCTTCCAGAGGATCCAAATTGATTACATACAGATGCCCCTCGTGTTCTGGGTTTGAGTACATGTTGGTGGTAGTTGACATGTTTTCAGGCTGGCCAAAGGCTTACCCTACCTTCACCGCTAATTTGACCAAGGAAATCTGGGACGCGGTTGGCTCACACCCCCTAGCATCCACAGAGTAGCGTAAGGTGGAAAGACTAAAGGAAAAAATTATGAAAGCTACTCATGAGACAGGAAACTTTCACCTTATGTGATACTATTTGGTACCAGCCCGAGGTTGGGCCTTTGTTTTCCCCCAACAGTTGAGCATGAAATATGATATACTGTCTAGTTTTGTGGTTGCATTAACGAAACGTTGTTTTAAAATACATTCTCGAGTCTTCTCATCCATTCCAGATCCCAACCAGGACAACATGCATAGCATACAGCCTGGCAACTGGGTGTTTGTAAAGAAGGTTGTGAGGAAAACCCTAGAGCCAAGGTTTGAAGGACCTTTCCAAGTACTACTGACTACACCAACTTCAGTTAAATTGGAAGGAAAGGCCTTGTGGATCCACGCCTCTCACTGCAAAAAGACCTCTGTAGAAAAATCATGATTAAGTATCTATGGTTGTTACTGTGTACATTGGACGACCTGCAGGTGGTAAGAGGGGAAGATGCAACAGTGACCAGAGATAAGGATGGGGTAGTCACTTTTTGGTTTAATACCTCAGTTCATGTAGTTACATACACTTTTGATTTCTGTGATATTTACAGGCCTAACACTAACCTGTACCCGATAGCTGGGGGTCCTCAATATATATGTGTAGTAGACGGATACTGGGGGGGATGGGTGCAAGGATTGGGGAAATAAATTCCGTCTAAAGGATATAGCCAAAGAAACCACAAAAAAACAGGATGCTCTGAAGGCCACCGACAATCCTCTGGGTAGTGAAAATGTAAAAGAACTTTTGCAGGACGTTAAAGTTATGGCCAACCCTACACATGAGGACACTTTTGCCTCAGAAACGGGGTTTGACAGTAATACTAACTTGTGGGTTAAGAGGGCACATCAAACGGCCCAGAGCCAGAATAAGTCGAACTGCTATGTCTGTGCCTCTGCTAGGCCCCAACTAGGCACGGTCCATTTATGTCTTCCTGAAGATCAGGAAGCCTGTTTTATTAGCTTGTACACAAATACTACTGAGGACCCGAGATGTGAGCATTGGAAGCAGAACTACCCCATAAATAAGAACACGTGCTCCCTAGTCCAGGTATACAGCTCTACCCTGGAAACTACACCTGTTATACACAGGCCTGTGGCCAAGTGGATGTTGGGACTTTTGAAAGCGTTTTTTGTAAAACAAATGGTAGCGCCAGTGTCACGGATAATCTGCTAGTGAATCATACCCAGAGTATAGGAGATGTCCTGTGGTTGTGTGGTGAAGAGAAATTGAGACCCAAGTTAACTAGGAGCTGGAAAGGACAGTGTGCCCTAGTCAAAGTAAAAATTGTTTTTTCTAATCACCCCCGAAGTGGAGTTAGATGAACACACTTATAAAGGACGATTCCAGGGTCAAGAGGGAGACTCCCAAACCTGGGGGCAATTTTAACCCCCATGTGTACCTAGACGCCAATGGAGAGCCAAGGGGGGTGCCAAATGAGTTTAACCAAGTGAAGGCAGGGTTTGAGTCATTCTTTGCCCCAATAGTGACCATCAATAAGAACGTGGACTGGATAAATTACCTTTACTACAACCAACAGAGATTAGTAAATGCCACTAGGGATGCCCTTAAAGGCATAGCAGAACAGTTAGGCCCCACTTCAACCATGACCTTCCAAAACAGAATGGCTCTGGACATGATTTTGGCAGAAAAGGGATGATAAAGGAAACTTGTTGCACTTACATTCCAGACAATTTAGGCCCGAATGGGAAGACCACCATAGCCATACAAAGATTAGGCTCCCTGGCGGTAGAAATGATGAAAAATTCAGGGATAGATGACCCATGGGATCAATATTTTTCTAAGTTCTTCTCCGGATGGAAGTGAATCCTGACCCAAATTGCTATTGTGATCCTTGTGATAATTGCTGTTTTCCTAATCTGTTTCTGTTGTATCCTTCTATGTGTCCAGAGAATGGTGGAAAAAAATCAATAGATGCGGCTGTACCTAACCCAGCCATGGTGATGGCAGTGACTGGCAAGGTTCCTGCAGAACATGATAAAGGAGCATACACCTCGCTGCTTACCAAGGAGGAACGACTTCAGAGAGAAGTTTATGGAAAGCCAGAACAAGATTACACATCCCCATTGTGATCAGTCCACTCTTTGAACAATTAGAAGTAACATCTGACAGCCATATGAGACCCAAATACTGAAAGCTAACCGCTAGGGTTAGGGTTCAATCAGGCTTACAAAAGAGATCCTGAACTCATTTGGCCAGATGATAGTGACAGGAGTCTACACGTGACTAGGGAGATAGGGAATGTTCAGAGGGGGGACTGTGATGGATGGAGGTCTGAATAAATAAAACCAATGTATAGCTGAACATTCCCTCTCTTTGCATTGTATGCTATAGTGGCTAATAAAGGTGAAATAAACCCTCAGTAAGCCACTTATCTCTGCGCTGATTCTTTCCTTTGCTTGTACTGTATTTAGAGCAATGAAGTTAATGAAGCACACTGCTATTAACATATTACTGTGAGCAAGATGGCGCTGAGGAGCTGGACACACCTTATCTTGTCCAGGCCCACTAGGCGTCACTAACATTCCTAAGAATATCAGTTTTAGCTGTGATGACCAATCATTGAGCCAGTAATTAGATTTTTCCCTTATATGATGATGTCCAATAGATGACGTATGCTGTGTTTTTTTACTTTGATATAAAAAATAAAGTGCCACTGGGAGGGGGCAGAGAGCGCTCTCCCGTGTAGCTCAGAGCACGTTGTCTGTCTTTGTTCTTTGTTACGTGTATATTTCACTCCCTTAGATTATTTTGGAAGACCGAACGAAACAAGAAAAAATCTCTGAACCGTGGAGAACAAGGGGTCAGCCCACGGTTTCCTTATCAATATGTATTACCCCAACATACACACATAGAGAAATAAAATACACCTAGGATGTTCTGTCACAAATAGCACTTATTTAGTACATTTATTAGTTAATTTAGATTTCAATGTGGTGCCATGGGCTGAGGAGACCTGCACAAGCGCTTTAGAGCTGACAACAGTGACGAGCGCATGCTCAGAGCAACAGACCAGGAGATGCAGGAGGAAGGAGATGGGGGGACAGATGGCGACTATCCTGGTAATTGGTCCTTGTCCCACAGGAATCCCGTTTCACTCACCTTTCCCCGTTCTCACAGTGTATGTGTGGGCGCTAGTCCAATCAGTGCTTTATGCGGTGCATACTAATGTGCGGCCGCATCTCCGCTCCCCTAGGGAGTGTGCATTCCTGCATGCCTAGCCTATCTGAATAGCTGGGCACGGGAAGTGTGCACAGCTGCAGAGATGCCAGGGATGCGGCACCGGCAGAGATTGCGTCCCAGGATATGGTAAGATCACTGGCACCCTGGGGGTTTCACACATTGGGGCATCCAATATAGGATGCCACGGGGGCAGCAAAGCAGCCAGTCCTGGAATCTTTTAGATTCCAGGTGGGCTGCAGGGGTGATTGGTTAACTTTAAGGGTGAAAACCAGGTGGAGCTGCATGAATCTTTTTCTCTATGACATTACAGGCATCTACTTCAGTTTCACTAAATTAATATATTTTGATGGTCGTGGTTGTGTTGCCTTGTTATATGATTTACTTACTTGCTTTCCCCTTTTTTATTCAGGTTCAGTGTGACAACTTTTAACTTATGTTTCAATGACATCAAGGAATAGGTGGGGAAGGGGTAAATAAAATGCTCCCTAAAACACCCCTCTGGCAATCAGTGATGTAAGTTATTTTTGAGGGATTTTAAAGTGGACCAAAACCCAGCTGTATCGGCCCGGGAATCTATAAGATTCCTGGGCCGAGCCATTCCCTCTCCACAGGGCATGCCCCGCTGTGTGAATCCCCCAGGACGCCCACTACACTTACCTTAATCCCGGTCCAATGGTGCATACGCAGATCATGGCCGCATCCCCGCTATCCCTCTAGTAGGGCGCGTGCCCGCGCCTGCCATTCGCTGGGAAGCACAAGATGCGTCCGCCAGCGCACTTGGGGCCGCTGAGCTAAGACACCACTAAGATGTGCATAGCTCAGTGGCTCTGAGCGAGCTGATTGGGCCAGCGGCGACACATGCGCTGTAGGACCGCGGTGAGGTGAGTTGATGCAGGCGATCTGGGGGGTTTCACATAGCGGGGCACGATCGGGGTGCCCCAGGAGAGTGGACCAAAACCTAGGATAGTCAAAATCCTGAGTTTTGGTCCACTTTAAAGTCCTGTCCAACTACACACTAACCTCCCCCTTATCCCCCTTGGGAACTGTGTCATATGAGTTATTTAAAAGCATTTCAAAATCTCCAAATATATTTAAATACCTTATATATTCCAAGCAATGCCACTTTCTTTGCCTCAACTGCCTGGGTCGGAGCTGAGCTAGGAATGGCATGTCATGTGTTAGACCACTTTTTTTGCATGGTCCTGGAGAAATAAAATTGAAACTTTGAAACTACATGACATTGCAGGAAATGGATGAGAGGCAAATGAGACAGGCATCCCCCTCGATTCAAAGAGCAAAAGTTAATTGATTTCGGATCGAGAATCGTACGTTTGGGTGGGTGTTAGTCATTTTTTCCTGTTTTTTTGGCCATTTCCGACTCGCACGAGCTTACGTACGAATGCGTATATGCTCTTACGATCATCTGAAGTTCGGATCAAATCCTAAAACTTAGGATCAAAACGTAAAACTTAGGATAATCGGATGTGTTTAGGTGTGATTCAGAGAACAGTTTTCAAACCTCTAAATACGTTTTAAAAGAAAGCCACTGCCGACACCTTTTAGCAGTCGGATTGCTGTTCTTGAACAGGTTTTTTGGCTATGTGGAGGAGTCTGCGCGTCTTGAGCTCCAATGAACTGCATGTATCAGCATGGCCGAGGCCATAAATTGTATGGCAATGCATACCTGCTTCATGTATGCCTTATAAAAGCATTTTAATGTGGACCTTAATTAGTCCTTTGCATGTAAACATTTATTTTGCAATATATTTGCGTTAATTAAAGAAACTTATGTTTCAGGTGCAGGATGTGGGTTACTGCTGTATTTTGCACAGACACAGCAGAGCTGGGGGCACGGAAAGGTCAGAAATCAAAGAATGCAGAGCAACACAGTCACAAGGCCCTTTCTGTTTGCAGGCTGCCCGAGAATACCTGAGCCGCCATCTTGGCTGTTTCTAGGCTCATAACATGCTGAAGTTGCTGGGTGTTTTTTAATTTTTGAGAGCAAATCTGTATGTAGAGGGTGTGGGTAACCACACCCAAAATTTTAAGTTGTACCATTTGAAGCCAAAATATTAAAATTAAATCCACAAGTAAAAAATGCAAGTTAACTAAAAATTAAACAAAGTAAGATTTACTTATGCAAATGCATTCATTAATGGTTGGTTACTACAAAATGAATGAAATAAAGAAAAATAAAAGACCAAATATTTAGAATGCACTTTAATGAGGTAAGTTTGTAGTGCGCAGCCACAAGATCAGAAGGATTTACGTCCAGACAAAAAAGGAAAAAGGGCAAAACCAATGTTGCAACCTGAGAAAAGAAACGGAAAATTCAGGATGGAAACTGACATAGGTCTGATTCCCGAACTGCCATACGAACAGACGTAAATTTTAGGATAGAAACGTATTTGCTTATAGAATCACTCGCAAGTTCATACGAACGCACGAGCGTACGGGAAAAATAGGATGATCGGCACCAAAATCAAAGCTGTTACATGTTTCTTTGAATCGACCCATCATGTAAGCTGCTTGCTGCCTTATTATTGCTGTTGGGTTTACAATGGCCTTAAGCCCTATAACCCCTATAATATAAATTGCCAGCAATTTATGAAATCTAATTTAAAGCTGTGGCACACAAATAATACACATTAGTATAATGATACAAAAACCACCAACAGAATTACACAATTACAGGTGTTTAGTAACAGGACAGTTTAACCACACCCTTTGATGTTGAGGTGGATAGCTTGCCACACCGAACCCTATTGAAATGAATTGCCTCCATAGTGTATGGAAAGGGTCCGGCTTAAACATTGTATACAATCTTATAAAGAAAGAGAGGAAAACCTATAAATTGGGCATCTTAAGATTTTGAGGCTTTCCAGGCAGCCACAACAGCACTCCAGCAGGTCTGTGGAGTTGGGGTCCAGACCCTGAAATCATCACCGTGGGTGCCAGTTACCTCTAGGATTTGTCTCTGTTACTCTGTTAACATATCTGTCTAAAAAAAGTATTGAGCTGCAGAGGGGATTATCCCGTTCATAAGCACTTTGGCCAGATACTCCCTAATATCCAGCATTGGGTACTCCTGTGGCCCCCTGTCTATGGAAAAAAAGTGTGTGTGTCCTTTGCTATGCACTACTGTCCCAGCCAACCAGGTCCTTGATGTAAATGGGCAGGCTGATTCATTACTAGTGGCAGGTAACGGCAGATGAGCATCTGTACAGCGGCGCTAAGAGTGACCGCTGGTGGTCGCTCCGATCGGCCTTGAGTCGTTATAACACCAGTACAACGCTATATGGCAGTGAACGGTAGCGACTGGTCAATGTGAGCGACTCAAACCATATTCATCAAAAAAACAGCCTCACAGTGCACCGGCGCTCAAAATTGGGTCGCTGTAGCCCAGAGCGACAGAAGCTGTGTGATTAAAGTCCGCATATCCACTAGTAACAAAGCAAAAACACATGGAATTATATTATTATTACATTGTGACATTAACACCAGACCTGTAATGACAATTCTGCATAAAAATATAAAAAAATCAATAAAGTTTTAAAAAATGACTTTTTCTAGGCCAGGAGAGGTCACACAATTATTTGTTAAAAAAAAAAAATTAAAATTAAAAGAAAACCCTGTTTAAAGAGTAGAAAAGGAACGTCCATTGAAATGTATGGGAGAGCGACAGGTAGCGTCAGGTAATATCAGGCGCTCTGGAAGCCAGAGTGCCGGCGGTATACGCTGAGCTGTCTGTGATGATGAATCGGACGCTACATGCCGCTGTTAGAGTCGCTCACCGGAATTGCTTTGATAAATGTGGTATTGCGTACAGCACCGGGCATTCACTGTCGCTACGAGCCACTACTTGCCACTATACCTTGATGATTAAAGCCCTAAGCCTAATAAGACCATTTATTGTTAGAGGCTAGGGTTATCCCTGCCTTGGTGTTGGCAAATTCCATAGACCACCACACATTTTGCATAAACCCACATATACACATACTGTTAGAAATTTATTATAATAGGATTATCGATATCAGACTATCAGCAGTAACAAAATAATATATATATATATATATATATATATATATATATATATATATATATATATTACAAAATGCTATTTAACTAAGCAGCAAGTACACCTAAGGAGCCATAATTAATTAATGGATTAAAAACATCTTCAACAACGATACACCAAAGGTTGGCAAAATACTTTACATCAGAGTACTGACACGGGACCCGCAAACAAATTTACCATTCAACCATTTATAGTTACCGGAGGGTTTGAATCAACTAAGCAGCAAGTATACCTAAAGAGCCACAATTAATTAATTAAAAACATCTTCAGCAAAGATACACCAAAGTTTGGCAAAATACTTTACATCAGGGTACTGACGAAAGATCGACAAACATGTATCAATCAACATTTATAGTTACCAGAGGGTTTGAAAAGAACCTTCTCCTAGCTCCACCACCAAGCCTTCTGAGGTTCTTTTAAGGAAGTCCTGTTACTTATAATTACCCACCCTGAGATTTGCACTTTGAAGTTCCTCATTCAACCTGACAGAAACAATGTCTTATCATGATTGATGATCTTTTTGTCTTTAGTCCTTAAGTATTTAAAACAAGTCTAGACTTCAAAGTTGGATGCTTTTGACACCCATCACATTTCAGTGTACTGCCTTGCAGTTATTTCTTAATGCATGTCATCTTACTACCTCAAGCTAAACATGGACAAGACAGAACTGGTCATTTTCCCACCCTCTAACTCCCCAGCCCTCTTTAACACGTCTATTTCTGTCAACAATTATACAATAACAGCATCTCCCCAAGCTCGGTGTCTGGGAGTCATTCTGGACTCTGCCCTCTCTTTCAAACCATATATTCACTCCCTGGCCACCTCCTGTCACCTCCAACTTAAAGCAGTCGTTCACCCTGAATAAGAGTCTATCTTATATGTTTCCCACACCCTGTACATACAGATTGCTCACATTAAAAATCATCCTACCTGCATCAACTGCATGTTATTTAAACATCCAAGATGGCGGCTCATGTAACATCAGGCAGCCTGCAAACAGGAAGTGCCTTCTGACTGTGCTGCTCTGCATTCTGGGATTGCTGACCTTTTCCTGACCCCAGCTCTGCTCTGTCTGAGCAAAGCAAAGCTATAACCCACCCCTGTACTTTATCCCACTCCCCTCTCCTCTGTAAGTGTGATGCTTCTGAGTCAAGATGGCGGCTCCCGTATCCTAAAGTCCTGAACAGAGTTGCAGCCCAGTGGTGGAAAGAATAATAAGTAAGTGACTAAAAACTTAAAATATATTAACTTTAGATGCTGGGGAATCGTTTTTTAAGGGTTTGGGCTTTTCAATAAATCATGGTGAAGGTCCGGTTTAACATCTCACGCATCCGTCCCTTCCTCTCACCTCACACCACTAAAATGCTAGGGCACGCCCTGGTCATATCCTGACTGGATTACTGCAACATTCTTCTTTGTGGCTTACCAATTAACAGACTGGCACCACTCCAATCTATTCTGAACTCTGCTGCTGCCCTCAAAAACTCACTTATTCAGACAAGCATATAATCTGGCTTAACCAATCTTCTAAAGGGCATACGCCACAAAGCTCAATACTGACTGTGATCCTTCCCCCTCGTCTTCACCCCTCTTCCTTTAGACTGTAAGCTCGTAAGGGCAGGGCTCTCTCCCCTATTGTATCTTGTATAGGGATGAGCGAATCGATCCGGACGAACCCGGATTCGATCTGAATTTCAGGAAAAATTCGATTCGGATCGAATCCGAATTTCCCCACGATTCGATCGCTCGAAGTTTTCCTTTAACATCCATTCATTTACATTACAGGCATTCTAAGATGGCGGACGGGACATGTCCAGACATGTAAGCTGGGGCAGTGTATGCTGGGACAGTCACATGCAGCCTATCAGCAGCCAGCAAGCCCGTTGACGTCACAGCGGTATTTAAGGCCGGCCATCTTGCTTTCCTGCCTCATTTCTCTATTGCATTCGTGAGAGACAGAACGCTGTGTAGCTGAGGGAGGGACAGTTAGACAGTTAGACAGGCAGGGACAGACAGGGACAGGCTGGAGACAGGCAGGAGACAGACAGGAGACAGACAGAAAGTCAGCGAAAAACAGGGAAAGGAAGGGAAAATCGGAGGCTGTCAGTTTTTTTTTTTTTTTCATCCAGCCTGACAGGCTTTGTTAGCGTTTTCAGGCTGCTTATACTAACTAACTGTGCATATATACTGAACTGATCTTAAGTCTGCTGTGAGGCATCCCATTCTGTGACTACAGCAGCCTCTGTTTAAGACCATATAACCATTTGCTCTTATTATATTTGAAATTAGCCTGTTAAAGACACTTTTGCTGGGCATAGCACTACTTGTCCCTGCCAGGGCATCCCATTCTGTGACTAAAGCAGCCTCTGTTTAAGACCATATAACCATTTGCTCTTATTATATTTGAAATTAGGCCTGATAAAGACACTTTTGCTGGGCATAGCACTACTTGTCCCTGCCAGGGCATCCCATTCTGTGACTAAAGCAGCCTCTGTTTAAGACCATATAACCATTTGCTCTTATTATATTTGAAATTAGGCCTGATAAAGACACTTTTGCTGGGCATAGCACTACTTGTCCCTGCCAGGGCATCCCATTCTGTGACTAAAGCAGCCTCTGTTTAAGACCATATAACCATTTGCTCTTATTATATTTGAAATTAGCCTGATAAAGACACTTTTGCTGGGCATAGTACTACTGGATCTTTTTTGGGGGCATCCCATTCTGTGACTACAGCAGCCTCTGTTTAAGACCATATAACCATTTGCTCTTATTATATTTGAAATTAGCCTGATAAAGACACTTTTGCTGGGCATAGCACTACTTGTCCCTGCCAGGGCATCCCATTCTGTGACTAAAGCAGCCTCTGTTTAAGACCATATAACCATTTGCTCTTATTATATTTGAAATTAGGCCTGATAAAGACACTTTTGCTGGGCATAGCACTACTTGTCCCTGCCAGGGCATCCCATTCTGTGACTAAAGCAGCCTCTGTTTAAGACCATATAACCATTTGCTGTTATTATATTTGAAATTAGGCCTGATAAAGACACTTTTGCTGGGCATAGCACTACTTGTCCCTGCCAGGGCATCCCATTCTGTGACTAAAGCAGCCTCTGTTTAAGACCATATAACCATTTGCTCTTATTATATTTGAAATTAGCATGATAAAGACACTTTTGCTGGGCATAGTACTACTGGATCTTTTTTGGGGGCATCCCATTCTGTGACTACAGCAGCCTCTGTTTAAGACCATATAACCATTTGCTCTTATTATATTTGAAATTAGCCTGATAAAGACACTTTTGCTGGGCATAGCACTACTTGTCCCTGCCAGGGCATCCCATTCTGTGACTAAAGCAGCCTCTGTTTAAGACCATATAACCATTTGCTCTTATTATATTTGAAATTAGGCCTGATAAAGACACTTTTGCTGGGCATAGCACTACTTGTCCCTGCCAGGGCATCCCATTCTGTGACTAAAGCAGCCTCTGTTTAAGACCATATAACCATTTGCTCTTATTATATTTGAAATTAGCCTGATAAAGACACTTTTGCTGGGCATAGTACTACTGGATCTTTTTTGGGGGCATCCCATTCTGTGACTAAAGCAGCCTCTGTTTAAGACCATATAACCATTTGCTCTTATTATATTTGAAATTAGCCTGATGAAGACACTTTTGCTGGGCATAGTACTACTGGATCTTTTTTGGGGGCATCCCATTCTGTGACTAAAGCAGCCTCTGTTTAAGACCATATAACCATTTGCTCTTATTATATTTGAAATTAGCCTGATAAAGACACTTTTGCTGGGCATAGTACTACTGGATCTTTTTTGGGGGCATCCCATTCTGTGACTAAAGCAGCCTCTGTTTAAGACCATATAACCATTTGCTCTTATTATATTTGAAATTAGGCCTGATAAAGACACTTTTGCTGGGCATAGCACTACTTGTCCCTGCCAGGGCATCCCATTCTGTGACTAAAGCAGCCTCTGTTTAAGACCATATAACCATTTGCTCTTATTATATTTGAAATTAGGCCTGATAAAGACACTTTTGCTGGGCATAGCACTACTTGTCCCTGCCAGGGCATCCCATTCTGTGACTAAAGCAGCCTCTGTTTAAGACCATATAACCATTTGCTCTTATTATATTTGAAATTAGCCTGATAAAGACACTTTTGCTGGGCATAGTACTACTGGATCTTTTTTGGGGGCATCCCATTCTGTGACTAAAGCAGCCTCTGTTTAAGACCATATAACCATTTGCTCTTATTATATTTGAAATTAGCCTGATAAAGACACTTTTGCTGGGCATAGTACTACTGGATCTTTTTTGGGGGCATCCCATTCTGTGACTACAGCAGCCTCTGTTTAAGACCATATAACCATTTGCTCTTATTATATTTGAAATTAGCCTGATAAAGACACTTTTGCTGGGCATAGCACTACTTGTCCCTGCCAGGGCATCCCATTCTGTGACTAAAGCAGCCTCTGTTTAAGACCATATAACCATTTGCTCTTATTATATTTGAAATTAGGCCTGATAAAGACACTTTTGCTGGGCATAGCACTACTTGTCCCTGCCAGGGCATCCCATTCTGTGACTAAAGCAGCCTCTGTTTAAGACCATATAACCATTTGCTCTTATTATATTTGAAATTAGCCTGATAAAGACACTTTTGCTGGGCATAGTACTACTGGATCTTTTTTGGGGGAATCCCATTCTGTGACTAAAGCAGCCTCTGTTTAAGACCATATAACCATTTGCTCTTATTATATTTGAAATTAGCCTGATAAAGACACTTTTGCTGGGCATAGTACTACTGGATCTTTTTTGGGGGCATCCCATTCTGTGACTAAAGCAGCCTCTGTTTAAGACCATATAACCATTTGCTCTTATTATATTTGAAATTAGCCTGATAAAGACACTTTTGCTGGGCATAGTACTACTGGATCTTTTTTGGGGGCATCCCATTCTGTGACTAAAGCAGCCTCTGTTTAAGACCATATAACCATTTGCTCTTATTATATTTGAAATTAGGCCTGATAAAGACACTTTTGCTGGGCATAGCACTACTTGTCCCTGCCAGGGCATCCCATTCTGTGACTAAAGCAGCCTCTGTTTAAGACCATATAACCATTTGCTCTTATTATATTTGAAATTAGGCCTGATAAAGACACTTTTGCTGGGCATAGCACTACTTGTCCCTGCCAGGGCATCCCATTCTGTGACTAAAGCAGCCTCTGTTTAAGACCATATAACCATTTGCTCTTATTATATTTGAAATTAGCCTGATAAAGACACTTTTGCTGGGCATAGTACTACTGGATCTTTTTTGGGGGCATCCCATTCTGTGACTAAAGCAGCCTCTGTTTAAGACCATATAACCATTTGCTCTTATTATATTTGAAATTAGCCTGATAAAGACACTTTTGCTGGGCATAGTACTACTGGATCTTTTTTGGGGGCATCCCATTCTGTGACTAAAGCAGCCTCTGTTTAAGACCATATAACCATTTGCTCTTATTATATTTGAAATTAGGCCTGATAAAGACACTTTTGCTGGGCATAGCACTACTTGTCCCTGCCAGGGCATCCCATTCTGTGACTAAAGCAGCCTCTGTTTAAGACCATATAACCATTTGCTCTTATTATATTTGAAATTAGCCTGATAAAGACACTTTTGCTGGGCATAGTACTACTGGATCTTTTTTGGGGGCATCCCATTCTGTGACTAAAGCAGCCTCTGTTTAAGACCATATAACCATTTGCTCTTATTATATTTGAAATTAGCCTGATAAAGACACTTTTGCTGGGCATAGTACTACTGGATCTTTTTTGGGGGCATCCCATTCTGTGACTAAAGCAGCCTCTGTTTAAGACCATATAACCATTTGCTCTTATTATATTTGAAATTAGGCCTGATAAAGACACTTTTGCTGGGCATAGCACTACTTGTCCCTGCCAGGGCATCCCATTCTGTGACTAAAGCAGCCTCTGTTTAAGACCATATAACCATTTGCTCTTATTATATTTGAAATTAGGCCTGATAAAGACACTTTTCCTGGGCATAGCACTACTTGTCCCTGCCAGGGCATCCCATTCTGTGACTAAAGCAGCCTCTGTTTAAGACCATATAACCATTTGCTCTTATTATATTTGAAATTAGGCCTGATAAAGACACTTTTGCTGGGCATAGCACTACTTGTCCCTGCCAGGGCATCCCATTCTGTGACTAAAGCAGCCTCTGTTTAAGACCATATAACCATTTGCTCTTATTATATTTGAAATTAGGCCTGATAAAGACACTTTTGCTGGGCATAGCACTACTTGTCCCTGCCAGGGCATCCCATTCTGTGACTGAAGCAGCCTCTGTTTAAGACCATATAACCATTTGCTCTTATTATATTTGAAATTAGGCCTGATAAAGACACTTTTGCTGGGCATAGCACTACTTGTCCCTGCCAGGGCATCCCATTCTGTGACTAAAGCAGCCTCTGTTTAAGACCATATAACCATTTGCTCTTATTATATTTGATATTAGGCCTGATAAAGACACTTTTGCTGGGCATAGTACTACTGGATCTTTTTTTGGGGCATCCCATTCTGTGACTAAAGCAGCCTCTGTTTAAGACCATATAACCATTTGCTCTTATTATATTTGAAATTAGGCCTGATAAAGACACTTTTGCTGGGCATAGTACTACTGGATCTTTTTTGGGGGCATCCCATTCTGTGACTAAAGCAGCCTCTGTTTAAGACCATATAACCATTTGCTCTTATTATATTTGAAATTAGCCTGATAAAGACACTTTTGCTGGGCATAGTACTACTGGATCTTTTTTGGGGGCATCCCATTCTGTGACTACAGCAGCCTCTGTTTAAGACCATATAACCATTTGCTCTTATTATATTTGAAATTAGCCTGATAAAGACACTTTTGCTGGGCATAGTACTACTGGATCTTTTTTGGGGGCATCCCATTCCGTGACTACAGCAGCCTCTGTTTAAGACCATATAACCATTTGCTCTTATTATATTTGAAATTAGCCTGATAAAGACACTTTTGCTGGGCATAGCACTACTTGTCCCTGCCAGGGCATCCCATTCTGTGACTAAAGCAGCCTCTGTTTAAGACCATATAACCATTTGCTCTTATTATATTTGAAATTAGGCCTGATAAAGACACTTTTGCTGGGCATAGCACTACTTTTCCCTGCCAGGGCATCCCATTCTGTGACTAAAGCAGCCTCTGTTTAAGACCATATAACCATTTGCTCTTATTATATTTGAAATTAGCCTGATAAAGACACTTTTGCTGGGCATAGTACTACTGGATCTTTTTTGGGGGCATCCCATTCTGTGACTAAAGCAGCCTCTGTTTAAGACCATATAACCATTTGCTCTTATTATATTTGAAATTAGGCCTGATAAAGACACTTTTGCTGGGCATAGCACTACTTGTCCCTGCCAGGGCATCCCATTCTGTGACTAAAGCAGCCTCTGTTTAAGACCATATAACCATTTGCTCTTATTATATTTGAAATTAGCCTGATAAAGACACTTTTGCTGGGCATAGTACTACTGGATCTTTTTTGGGGGCATCCCATTCTGTGACTAAAGCAGCCTCTGTTTAAGACCATATAACCATTTGCTCTTATTATATTTGAAATTAGCCTGATAAAGACACTTTTGCTGGGCATAGTACTACTGGATCTTTTTTGGGGGCATCCCATTCTGTGACTAAAGCAGCCTCTGTTTAAGACCATATAACCATTTGCTCTTATTATATTTGAAATTAGCCTGATAAAGACACTTTTGCTGGGCATAGCACTACTTGTCCCTGCCAGGGCATCCCATTCTGTGACTAAAGCAGCCTCTGTTTAAGACCATATAACCATTTGCTCTTATTATATTTGAAATTAGCCTGATAAAGACACTTTTGCTGGGCATAGTACTACTGGATCTTTTTTGGGGGCATCCCATTCTGTGACTAAAGCAGCCTCTGTTTAAGACCATATAACCATTTGCTCTTATTATATTTGAAATTAGGCCTGATAAAGACACTTTTGCTGGGCATAGCACTACTTGTCCCTGCCAGGGCATCCCATTCTGTGACTAAAGCAGCCTCTGTTTAAGACCATATAACCATTTGCTCTTATTATATTTGAAATTAGCCTGATAAAGACACTTTTGCTGGGCATAGTACTACTGGATCTTTTTTGGGGGCATCCCATTCTGTGACTAAAGCAGCCTCTGTTTAAGACCATATAACCATTTGCTCTTATTATATTTGAAATTAGCCTGATAAAGACACTTTTGCTGGGCATAGCACTACTTGTCCCTGCCAGGGCATCCCATTCTGTGACTAAAGCAGCCTCTGTTTAAGACCATATAACCATTTGCTCTTATTATATTTGAAATTAGCCTGATAAAGACACTTTTGCTGGGCATAGTACTACTGGATCTTTTTTGGGGGCATCCCATTCTGTGACTAAAGCAGCCTCTGTTTAAGACCATATAACCATTTGCTCTTATTATATTTGAAATTAGGCCTGATAAAGACACTTTTGCTGGGCATAGCACTACTTGTCCCTGCCAGGGCATCCCATTCTGTGACTAAAGCAGCCTCTGTTTAAGACCATATAACCATTTGCTCTTATTATATTTGAAATTAGCCTGATAAAGACACTTTTGCTGGGCATAGTACTACTGGATCTTTTTGGGGGGCATCCCATTCTGTGACTAAAGCAGCCTCTGTTTAAGACCATATAACCATTTGCTCTTATTATATTTGAAATTAGGCCTGATAAAGACACTTTTGCTGGGCATAACACTACTTGTCCCTGCCAGGGCATCCCATTCTGTGACTAAAGCAGCCTCTGTTTAAGACCATATAACCATTTGCTCTTATTATATTTGAAATTAGCCTGATAAAGACACTTTTGCTGGGCATAGTACTACTGGATCTTTTTTGGGGGCATCCCATTCTGTGACTAAAGCAGCCTCTGTTTAAGACCATATAACCATTTGCTCTTATTATATTTGAAATTAGCCTGATAAAGACACTTTTGCTGGGCATAGTACTACTGGATCTTTTTTGGGGGCATCCCATTCTGTGACTAAAGCAGCCTCTGTTTAAGACCATATAACCATTTGCTCTTATTATATTTGAAATTAGGCCTGATAAAGACACTTTTGCTGGGCATAGCACTACTTGTCCCTGCCAGGGCATCCCATTCTGTGACTAAAGCAGCCTCTGTTTAAGACCATATAACCATTTGCTCTTATTATATTTGAAATTAGCCTGTTAAAGACACTTTTGCTGGGCATAGCACTACTTGTCCCTGCCAGGGCATCCCATTCTGTGACTAAAGCAGCCTCTGTTTAAGACCATATAACCATTTGCTCTTATTATATTTGAAATTAGGCCTGATAAAGACACTTTTGCTGGGCATAGCACTACTTGTCCCTGCCAGGGCATCCCATTCTGTGACTAAAGCAGCCTCTGTTTAAGACCATATAACCATTTGCTCTTATTATATTTGAAATTAGGCCTGATAAAGACACTTTTGCTGGGCATAGCACTACTTGTCCCTGCCAGGGCATCCCATTCTGTGACTAAAGCAGCCTCTGTTTAAGACCATATAACCATTTGCTCTTATTATATTTGAAATTAGGCCTGATAAAGACACTTTTGCTGGGCATAGCACTACTTGTCCCTGCCAGGGCATCCCATTCTGTGACTAAAGCAGCCTCTGTTTAAGACCATATAACCATTTGCTCTTATTATATTTGAAATTAGCCTGATAAAGACACTTTTGCTGGGCATAGCACTACTTGTCCCTGCCAGGGCATCCCATTCTGTGACTAAAGCAGCCTCTGTTTAAGACCATATAACCATTTGCTCTTATTATATTTGAAATTAGGCCTGATAAAGACACTTTTGCTGGGCATAGCACTACTTGTCCCTGCCAGGGCATCCCATTCTGTGACTAAAGCAGCCTCTGTTTAAGACCATATAACCATTTGCTCTTATTATATTTGAAATTAGGCCTGATAAAGACACTTTTGCTGGGCATAGTACTACTGGATCTTTTTTGGGGGCATCCCATTCTGTGACTAAAGCAGCCTCTGTTTAAGACCATATAACCATTTGCTCTTATTATATTTGAAATTAGCCTGATAAAGACACTTTTGCTGGGCATAGTACTACTGGATCTTTTTTGGGGGCATCCCATTCTGTGACTACAGCAGCCTCTGTTTAAGACCATATAACCATTTGCTCTTATTATATTTGAAATTAGCCTGATAAAGACACTTTTGCTGGGCATAGTACTACTGGATCTTTTTTGGGGGCATCCCATTCTGTGACTACAGCAGCCTCTGTTTAAGACCATATAACCATTTGCTCTTATTATATTTGAAATTAGCCTGATAAAGACACTTTTGCTGGGCATAGCACTACTTGTCCCTGCCAGGGCATCCCATTCTGTGACTAAAGCAGCCTCTGTTTAAGACCATATAACCATTTGCTCTTATTATATTTGAAATTAGGCCTGATAAAGACACTTTTGCTGGGCATAGCACTACTTGTCCCTGCCAGGGCATCCCATTCTGTGACTAAAGCAGCCTCTGTTTAAGACCATATAACCATTTGCTCTTATTATATTTGAAATTAGGCCTGATAAAGACACTTTTGCTGGGCATAGCACTACTTGTCCCTGCCAGGGCATCCCATTCTGTGACTAAAGCAGCCTCTGTTTAAGACCATATAACCATTTGCTCTTATTATATTTGAAATTAGCCTGATAAAGACACTTTTGCTAGGCATAGCACTACTTGTCCCTGCCAGGGCATCCCATTCTGTGACTAAAGCAGCCTCTGTTTAAGACCATATAACCATTTGCTCTTATTATATTTGAAATTAGGCCTGATAAAGACACTTTTGCTGGGCATAGCACTACTTGTCCCTGCCAGGGCATCCCATTCTGTGACTAAAGCAGCCTCTGTTTAAGACCATATAACCATTTGCTCTTATTATATTTGAAATTAGGCCTGATAAAGACACTTTTGCTGGGCATAGTACTACTGGATCTTTTTTGGGGGCATCCCATTCTGTGACTAAAGCAGCCTCTGTTTAAGACCATATAACCATTTGCTCTTATTATATTTGAAATTAGCCTGATAAAGACACTTTTGCTGGGCATAGTACTACTGGATCTTTTTTGGGGGCATCCCATTCTGTGACTACAGCAGCCTCTGTTTAAGACCATATAACCATTTGCTCTTATTATATTTGAAATTAGCCTGATAAAGACACTTTTGCTGGGCATAGTACTACTGGATCTTTTTTGGGGGCATCCCATTCTGTGACTACAGCAGCCTCTGTTTAAGACCATATAACCATTTGCTCTTATTATATTTGAAATTAGCCTGATAAAGACACTTTTGCTGGGCATAGCACTACTTGTCCCTGCCAGGGCATCCCATTCTGTGACTAAAGCAGCCTCTGTTTAAGACCATATAACCATTTGCTCTTATTATATTTGAAATTAGGCCTGATAAAGACACTTTTGCTGGGCATAGCACTACTTGTCCCTGCCAGGGCATCCCATTCTGTGACTAAAGCAGCCTCTGTTTAAGACCATATAACCATTTGCTCTTATTATATTTGAAATTAGGCCTGATAAAGACACTTTTGCTGGGCATAGCACTACTTGTCCCTGCCAGGGCATCCCATTCTGTGACTAAAGCAGCCTCTGTTTAAGACCATATAACCATTTGCTCTTATTATATTTGAAATTAGCCTGATAAAGACACTTTTGCTGGGCATAGTACTACTGGATCTTTTTTGGGGGCATCCCATTCTGTGACTAAAGCAGCCTCTGTTTAAGACCATATAACCATTTGCTCTTATTATATTTGAAATTAGCCTGATAAAGACACTTTTGCTGGGCATAGTACTACTGGATCTTTTTTGGGGGCATCCCATTCTGTGACTACAGCAGCCTCTGTTTAAGACCATATAACCATTTGCTCTTATTATATTTGAAATTAGCCTGATAAAGACACTTTTGCTGGGCATAGCACTACTTGTCCCTGCCAGGGCATCCCATTCTGTGACTAAAGCAGCCTCTGTTTAAGACCATATAACCATTTGCTCTTTTTATATTTGAAATTAGCCTGATAAAGACACTTTTGCTGGGCATAGTACTACTGGATCTTTTTTGGGGGCATCCCATTCTGTGACTAAAGCAGCCTCTGTTTAAGACCATATAACCATTTGCTCTTATTATATTTGAAATTAGGCCTGATAAAGACACTTTTGCTGGGCATAGCACTACTTGTCCCTGCCAGGGCATCCCATTCTGTGACTAAAGCAGCCTCTGTTTAAGACCATAAAACCATTTGCTCTTATTATATTTGAAATTAGCCTGATAAAGACACTTTTGCTGGGCATAGTACTACTGGATCTTTTTTGGGGGCATCCCATTCTGTGACTAAAGCAGCCTCTGTTTAAGACCATATAACCATTTGCTCTTATTATATTTGAAATTAGCCTGATAAAGACACTTTTGCTGGGCATAGTACTACTGGATCTTTTTGGGGGGCATCCCATTCTGTGACTAAAGCAGCCTCTGTTTAAGACCATATAACCATTTGCTCTTATTATATTTGAAATTAGGCCTGATAAAGACACTTTTGCTGGGCATAACACTACTTGTCCCTGCCAGGGCATCCCATTCTGTGACTAAAGCAGCCTCTGTTTAAGACCATATAACCATTTGCTCTTATTATATTTGAAATTAGCCTGATAAAGACACTTTTGCTGGGCATAGTACTACTGGATCTTTTTTGGGGGCATCCCATTCTGTGACTAAAGCAGCCTCTGTTTAAGACCATATAACCATTTGCTCTTATTATATTTGAAATTAGGCCTGATAAAGACACTTTTGCTGGGCATAGCACTACTTGTCCCTGCCAGGGCATCCCATTCTGTGACTAAAGCAGCCTCTGTTTAAGACCATATAACCATTTGCTCTTATTATATTTGAAATTAGCCTGTTAAAGACACTTTTGCTGGGCATAGCACTACTTGTCCCTGCCAGGGCATCCCATTCTGTGACTAAAGCAGCCTCTGTTTAAGACCATATAACCATTTGCTCTTATTATATTTGAAATTAGGCCTGATAAAGACACTTTTGCTGGGCATAGCACTACTTGTCCCTGCCAGGGCATCCCATTCTGTGACTAAAGCAGCCTCTGTTTAAGACCATATAACCATTTGCTCTTATTATATTTGAAATTAGGCCTGATAAAGACACTTTTGCTGGGCATAGCACTACTTGTCCCTGCCAGGGCATCCCATTCTGTGACTAAAGCAGCCTCTGTTTAAGACCATATAACCATTTGCTCTTATTATATTTGAAATTAGGCCTGATAAAGACACTTTTGCTGGGCATAGCACTACTTGTCCCTGCCAGGGCATCCCATTCTGTGACTAAAGCAGCCTCTGTTTAAGACCATATAACCATTTGCTCTTATTATATTTGAAATTAGCCTGATAAAGACACTTTTGCTGGGCATAGCACTACTTGTCCCTGCCAGGGCATCCCATTCTGTGACTAAAGCAGCCTCTGTTTAAGACCATATAACCATTTGCTCTTATTATATTTGAAATTAGGCCTGATAAAGACACTTTTGCTGGGCATAGCACTACTTGTCCCTGCCAGGGCATCCCATTCTGTGACTAAAGCAGCCTCTGTTTAAGACCATATAACCATTTGCTCTTATTATATTTGAAATTAGGCCTGATAAAGACACTTTTGCTGGGCATAGTACTACTGGATCTTTTTTGGGGGCATCCCATTCTGTGACTAAAGCAGCCTCTGTTTAAGACCATATAACCATTTGCTCTTATTATATTTGAAATTAGCCTGATAAAGACACTTTTGCTGGGCATAGTACTACTGGATCTTTTTTGGGGGCATCCCATTCTGTGACTACAGCAGCCTCTGTTTAAGACCATATAACCATTTGCTCTTATTATATTTGAAATTAGCCTGATAAAGACACTTTTGCTGGGCATAGTACTACTGGATCTTTTTTGGGGGCATCCCATTCTGTGACTACAGCAGCCTCTGTTTAAGACCATATAACCATTTGCTCTTATTATATTTGAAATTAGCCTGATAAAGACACTTTTGCTGGGCATAGCACTACTTGTCCCTGCCAGGGCATCCCATTCTGTGACTAAAGCAGCCTCTGTTTAAGACCATATAACCATTTGCTCTTATTATATTTGAAATTAGGCCTGATAAAGACACTTTTGCTGGGCATAGCACTACTTGTCCCTGCCAGGGCATCCCATTCTGTGACTAAAGCAGCCTCTGTTTAAGACCATATAACCATTTGCTCTTATTATATTTGAAATTAGGCCTGATAAAGACACTTTTGCTGGGCATAGCACTACTTGTCCCTGCCAGGGCATCCCATTCTGTGACTAAAGCAGCCTCTGTTTAAGACCATATAACCATTTGCTCTTATTATATTTGAAATTAGCCTGATAAAGACACTTTTGCTAGGCATAGCACTACTTGTCCCTGCCAGGGCATCCCATTCTGTGACTAAAGCAGCCTCTGTTTAAGACCATATAACCATTTGCTCTTATTATATTTGAAATTAGGCCTGATAAAGACACTTTTGCTGGGCATAGCACTACTTGTCCCTGCCAGGGCATCCCATTCTGTGACTAAAGCAGCCTCTGTTTAAGACCATATAACCATTTGCTCTTATTATATTTGAAATTAGGCCTGATAAAGACACTTTTGCTGGGCATAGTACTACTGGATCTTTTTTGGGGGCATCCCATTCTGTGACTAAAGCAGCCTCTGTTTAAGACCATATAACCATTTGCTCTTATTATATTTGAAATTAGCCTGATAAAGACACTTTTGCTGGGCATAGTACTACTGGATCTTTTTTGGGGGCATCCCATTCTGTGACTACAGCAGCCTCTGTTTAAGACCATATAACCATTTGCTCTTATTATATTTGAAATTAGCCTGATAAAGACACTTTTGCTGGGCATAGTACTACTGGATCTTTTTTGGGGGCATCCCATTCTGTGACTACAGCAGCCTCTGTTTAAGACCATATAACCATTTGCTCTTATTATATTTGAAATTAGCCTGATAAAGACACTTTTGCTGGGCATAGCACTACTTGTCCCTGCCAGGGCATCCCATTCTGTGACTAAAGCAGCCTCTGTTTAAGACCATATAACCATTTGCTCTTATTATATTTGAAATTAGGCCTGATAAAGACACTTTTGCTGGGCATAGCACTACTTGTCCCTGCCAGGGCATCCCATTCTGTGACTAAAGCAGCCTCTGTTTAAGACCATATAACCATTTGCTCTTATTATATTTGAAATTAGGCCTGATAAAGACACTTTTGCTGGGCATAGCACTACTTGTCCCTGCCAGGGCATCCCATTCTGTGACTAAAGCAGCCTCTGTTTAAGACCATATAACCATTTGCTCTTATTATATTTGAAATTAGCCTGATAAAGACACTTTTGCTGGGCATAGTACTACTGGATCTTTTTTGGGGGCATCCCATTCTGTGACTAAAGCAGCCTCTGTTTAAGACCATATAACCATTTGCTCTTATTATATTTGAAATTAGCCTGATAAAGACACTTTTGCTGGGCATAGTACTACTGGATCTTTTTTGGGGGCATCCCATTCTGTGACTACAGCAGCCTCTGTTTAAGACCATATAACCATTTGCTCTTATTATATTTGAAATTAGCCTGATAAAGACACTTTTGCTGGGCATAGCACTACTTGTCCCTGCCAGGGCATCCCATTCTGTGACTAAAGCAGCCTCTGTTTAAGACCATATAACCATTTGCTCTTTTTATATTTGAAATTAGCCTGATAAAGACACTTTTGCTGGGCATAGTACTACTGGATCTTTTTTGGGGGCATCCCATTCTGTGACTAAAGCAGCCTCTGTTTAAGACCATATAACCATTTGCTCTTATTATATTTGAAATTAGGCCTGATAAAGACACTTTTGCTGGGCATAGCACTACTTGTCCCTGCCAGGGCATCCCATTCTGTGACTAAAGCAGCCTCTGTTTAAGACCATATAACCATTTGCTCTTATTATATTTGAAATTAGCCTGATAAAGACACTTTTGCTGGGCATAGTACTACTGGATCTTTTTTGGGGGCATCCCATTCTGTGACTAAAGCAGCCTCTGTTTAAGACCATATAACCATTTGCTCTTATTATATTTGAAATTAGCCTGATAAAGACACTTTTGCTGGGCATAGTACTACTGGATCTTTTTGGGGGGCATCCCATTCTGTGACTAAAGCAGCCTCTGTTTAAGACCATATAACCATTTGCTCTTATTATATTTGAAATTAGGCCTGATAAAGACACTTTTGCTGGGCATAACACTACTTGTCCCTGCCAGGGCATCCCATTCTGTGACTAAAGCAGCCTCTGTTTAAGACCATATAACCATTTGCTCTTATTATATTTGAAATTAGCCTGATAAAGACACTTTTGCTGGGCATAGTACTACTGGATCTTTTTTGGGGGCATCCCATTCTGTGACTAAAGCAGCCTCTGTTTAAGACCATATAACCATTTGCTCTTATTATATTTGAAATTAGCCTGATAAAGACACTTTTGCTGGGCATAGTACTACTGGATCTTTTTTGGGGGCATCCCATTCTGTGACTAAAGCAGCCTCTGTTTAAGACCATATAACCATTTGCTCTTATTATATTTGAAATTAGGCCTGATAAAGACACTTTTGCTGGGCATAGCACTACTTGTCCCTGCCAGGGCATCCCATTCTGTGACTAAAGCAGCCTCTGTTTAAGACCATATAACCATTTGCTCTTATTATATTTGAAATTAGCCTGTTAAAGACACTTTTGCTGGGCATAGCACTACTTGTCCCTGCCAGGGCATCCCATTCTGTGACTAAAGCAGCCTCTGTTTAAGACCATATAACCATTTGCTCTTATTATATTTGAAATTAGGCCTGATAAAGACACTTTTGCTGGGCATAACACTACTTGTCCCTGCCAGGGCATCCCATTCTGTGACTAAAGCAGCCTCTGTTTAAGACCATATAACCATTTGCTCTTATTATATTTGAAATTAGGCCTGATAAAGACACTTTTGCTGGGCATAGCACTACTTGTCCCTGCCAGGGCATCCCATTCTGTGACTAAAGCAGCCTCTGTTTAAGACCATATAACCATTTGCTCTTATTATATTTGAAATTAGGCCTGATAAAGACACTTTTGCTGGGCATAGCACTACTTGTCCCTGCCAGGGCATCCCATTCTGTGACTAAAGCAGCCTCTGTTTAAGACCATATAACCATTTGCTCTTATTATATTTGAAATTAGCCTGATAAAGACACTTTTGCTGGGCATAGCACTACTTGTCCCTGCCAGGGCATCCCATTCTGTGACTAAAGCAGCCTCTGTTTAAGACCATATAACCATTTGCTCTTATTATATTTGAAATTAGGCCTGATAAAGACACTTTTGCTGGGCATAGCACTACTTGTCCCTGCCAGGGCATCACATTCTGTGACTAAAGCAGCCTCTGTTTAAGACCATATAACCATTTGCTCTTATTATATTTGAAATTAGGCCTGATAAAGACACTTTTGCTGGGCATAGTACTACTGGATCTTTTTTGGGGGCATCCCATTCTGTGACTAAAGCAGCCTCTGTTTAAGACCATATAACCATTTGCTCTTATTATATTTGAAATTAGCCTGATAAAGACACTTTTGCTGGGCATAGTACTACTGGATCTTTTTTGGGGGCATCCCATTCTGTGACTACAGCAGCCTCTGTTTAAGACCATATAACCATTTGCTCTTATTATATTTGAAATTAGCCTGATAAAGACACTTTTGCTGGGCATAGTACTACTGGATCTTTTTTGGGGGCATCCCATTCTGTGACTAAAGCAGCCTCTGTTTAAGACCATATAACCATTTGCTCTTATTATATTTGAAATTAGCCTGATAAAGACACTTTTGCTGGGCATAGTACTACTGGATCTTTTTTGGGGCATCCCATTCTGTGACTAAAGCAGCCTCTGTTTAAGACCATATAACCATTTGCTCTTATTATATTTGAAATTAGCCTGATAAAGACACTTTTGCTGGGCATAGTACTACTGGATCTTTTTGGGGGGCATCCCATTCTGTGACTAAAGCAGCCTCTGTTTAAGACCATATAACCATTTGCTCTTATTATATTTGAAATTAGCCTGATAAAGACACTTTTGCTGGCATAGTACTACTGGATCTTTTTGGGGCATCCCATTCTGTGACTAAAGCAGCCTCTGTTTAAGACCACATAACCATTTGCTCTTATTATATTTGAAATTAGGCCTGATAAAGACACTTTTGCTGGCATAGCACTACTTGTCCCTGCCAGGGCATCCCATTCTGTGACTAAAGCAGCCTCTGTTTAAGACCATATAACCATTTGCTCTTATTATATTTGAAATTAGGCCTGTAAAGACACTTTTGCTGGGCATAGCACTACTTGTCCCTGCCAGGGCATCCCATTCTGTGACTAAAGCAGCCTCTGTTTAAGACCATATAACCATTTGCTCTTATTATATTTGAAATTAGGCCTGATAAAGACACTTTTGCTGGGCATAGCACTACTTGTCCTGCCAGGGCATCCCATTCTGTGACTAAAGCAGCCTCTGTTTAAGACCATATAACCATTTGCTCTTATTATATTTGAAATTAGCCTGATAAAGACACTTTTGCTGGGCATAGCACTACTTGTCCTGCCAGGGCATCCCATTCTGTGACTAAAGCAGCCTCTGTTTAAGACCATATAACCATTTGCTCTTATTATATTTGAAATTAGCCTGATAAAGACACTTTTGCTGGGCATAGTACTACTGGATCTTCTTGGGGCATCCCATTCTGTGACTAAAGCAGCCTCTGTTTAAGACCATATAACCATTTGCTCTTATTATATTTGAAATTAGCCTGATAAAGACACTTTTGCTGGGCATAGTACTACTGGATCTTTTGGGGGCATCCCATTCTGTGACTAAAGCAGCCTCTGTTTAAGACCATATAACCATTTGCTCTTATTATATTTGAAATTAGCCTGATAAAGACACTTTTGCTGGGCATAGCACTACTTGTCCTGCAGGGCATCCCATTCTGTGACTAAAGCAGCCTCTGTTTAAGACCATATAACCATTTGCTCTTATTATATTTGAAATTAGGCCTGATAAAGACACTTTTGCTGGGCATAGCACTACTTGTCCCTGCCAGGGCATCCCATTCTGTGACTAAAGCAGCCTCTGTTTAAGACCATATAACCATTTGCTCTTATTATATTTGAAATTAGCCTGTTAAAGACACTTTTGCTGGGCATAGCACTACTTGTCCCTGCCAGGGCATCCCATTCTGTGACTAAAGCAGCCTCTGTTTAAGACCATATAACCATTTGCTCTTATTATATTTGAAATTAGGCCTGATAAAGACACTTTTGCTGGGCATAGCACTACTTGTCCCTGCCAGGGCATCCCATTCTGTGACTAAAGCAGCCTCTGTTTAAGACCATATAACCATTTGCTCTTATTATATTTGAAATTAGGCCTGTTAAAGACACTTTTGCTGGGCATAGCACTACTTGTCCCTGCCAGGGCATCCCATTCTGTGACTAAAGCAGCCTCTGTTTAAGACCATATAACCATTTGCTCTTATTATATTTGAAATTAGGCCTGATATAGACACTTTTGCTGGCATAGCACTACTTGTCCTGCCAGGGCATCCCATTCTGTGACTAAAGCAGCCTCTGTTTAAGACCATATAACCATTTGCTCTTATTATATTTGAAATTAGGCCTGATAAAGACACTTTTGCTGGGCATAGTACTACTGGATCTTTTTGGGGGCATCCCATTCTGTGACTAAAGCAGCCTCTGTTTAAGACCATATAACCATTTGCTCTTATTATATTTGAAATTAGCCTGATAAAGACACTTTTGCTGGGCATAGTACTACTGGATCTTTTTTGGGGGCATCCCATTCTGTGACTACAGCAGCCTCTGTTTAAGACCATATAACCATTTGCTCTTATTATATTTGAAATTAGCCTGATAAAGACACTTTTGCTGGGCATAGTACTACTGGATCTTTTTTGGGGGCATCCCA
>CM051234.1:124557840-124725217 GCA_027917425.1 Gastrophryne carolinensis | reverse complement strand
GCATCCCATTCTGTGACTAAAGCAGCCTCTGTTTAAGACCATATAACCATTTGCTCTTATTATATTTGAAATTAGCCTGATAAAGACACTTTTGCTGGGCATAGTACTACTGGATCTTTTTTGGGGGCATCCCATTCTGTGACTACAGCAGCCTCTGTTTAAGACCATATAACCATTTGCTCTTATTATATTTGAAATTAGCCTGATAAAGACACTTTTGCTGGGCATAGTACTACTGGATCTTTTTTGGGGGCATCCCATTCTGTGACTACAGCAGCCTCTGTTTAAGACCATATAACCATTTGCTCTTATTATATTTGAAATTAGCCTGATAAAGACACTTTTGCTGGGCATAGCACTACTTGTCCCTGCCAGGGCATCCCATTCTGTGACTAAAGCAGCCTCTGTTTAAGACCATATAACCATTTGCTCTTATTATATTTGAAATTAGGCCTGATAAAGACACTTTTGCTGGGCATAGCACTACTTGTCCCTGCCAGGGCATCCCATTCTGTGACTAAAGCAGCCTCTGTTTAAGACCATATAACCATTTGCTCTTATTATATTTGAAATTAGCCTGATAAAGACACTTTTGCTGGGCATAGTACTACTGGATCTGTTTTGGGGGCATCCCATTCTGTGACTAAAGCAGCCTCTGTTTAAGACCATATAACCATTTGCTCTTATTATATTTGAAATTAGCCTGATAAAGACACTTTTGCTGGGCATAGTACTACTGGATCTTTTTTGGGGGCATCCCATTCTGTGACTAAAGCAGCCTCTGTTTAAGACCATATAACCATTTGCTCTTATTATATTTGAAATTAGGCCTGATAAAGACACTTTTGCTGGGCATAGCACTACTTGTCCCTGCCAGGGCATCCCATTCTGTGACTAAAGCAGCCTCTGTTTAAGACCATATAACCATTTGCTCTTATTATATTTGAAATTAGCCTGTTAAAGACACTTTTGCTGGGCATAGCACTACTTGTCCCTGCCAGGGCATCCCATTCTGTGACTAAAGCAGCCTCTGTTTAAGACCATATAACCATTTGCTCTTATTATATTTGAAATTAGGCCTGATAAAGACACTTTTGCTGGGCATAGCACTACTTGTCCCTGCCAGGGCATCCCATTCTGTGACTAAAGCAGCCTCTGTTTAAGACCATATAACCATTTGCTCTTATTATATTTGAAATTAGCCTGTTAAAGACACTTTTGCTGGGCATAGCACTACTTGTCCCTGCCAGGGCATCCCATTCTGTGACTAAAGCAGCCTCTGTTTAAGACCATATAACCATTTGCTCTTATTATATTTGAAATTAGGCCTGATAAAGACACTTTTGCTGGGCATAGCACTACTTGTCCCTGCCAGGGCATCCCATTCTGTGATTAAAGCAGCCTCTGTTTAAGACCATATAACCATTTGCTCTTATTATATTTGAAATTAGGCCTGATAAAGACACTTTTGCTGGGCATAGCACTACTTGTCCCTGCCAGGGCATCCCATTCTGTGACTAAAGCAGCCTCTGTTTAAGACCATATAACCATTTGCTCTTATTATATTTGAAATTAGGCCTGATATAGACACTTTTGCTGGGCATAGCACTACTTGTCCCTGCCAGGGCATCCCATTCTGTGACTAAAGCAGCCTCTGTTTAAGACCATATAACCATTTGCTCTTATTATATTTGAAATTAGGCCTGATAAAGACACTTTTGCTGGGCATAGTACTACTGGATCTTTTTTGGGGGCATCCCATTCTGTGACTAAAGCAGCCTCTGTTTAAGACCATATAACCATTTGCTCTTATTATATTTGAAATTAGCCTGATAAAGACACTTTTGCTGGGCATAGTACTACTGGATCTTTTTTGGGGGCATCCCATTCTGTGACTACAGCAGCCTCTGTTTAAGACCATATAACCATTTGCTCTTATTATATTTGAAATTAGCCTGATAAAGACACTTTTGCTGGGCATAGTACTACTGGATCTTTTTTGGGGGCATCCCATTCTGTGACTACAGCAGCCTCTGTTTAAGACCATATAACCATTTGCTCTTATTATATTTGAAATTAGCCTGATAAAGACACTTTTGCTGGGCATAGCACTACTTGTCCCTGCCAGGGCATCCCATTCTGTGACTAAAGCAGCCTCTGTTTAAGACCATATAACCATTTGCTCTTATTATATTTGAAATTAGGCCTGATAAAGACACTTTTGCTGGGCATAGCACTACTTGTCCCTGCCAGGGCATCCCATTCTGTGACTAAAGCAGCCTCTGTTTAAGACCATATAACCATTTGCTCTTATTATATTTGAAATTAGGCCTGATAAATACACTTTTGCTGGGCATAGCACTACTTGTCCCTGCCAGGGCATCCCATTCTGTGACTAAAGCAGCCTCTGTTTAAGACCATATAACCATTTGCTCTTATTATATTTGAAATTAGGCCTGATAAAGACACTTTTGCTGGGCATAGTACTACTGGATCTTTTTTGGGGGAATCCCATTCTGTGACTAAAGCAGCCTCTGTTTAAGACCATATAACCATTTGCTCTTATTATATTTGAAATTAGCCTGATAAAGACACTTTTGCTGGGCATAGTACTACTGGATCTTTTTTGGGGGCATCCCATTCTGTGACTACAGCAGCCTCTGTTTAAGACCATATAACCATTTGCTCTTATTATATTTGAAATTAGCCTGATAAAGACACTTTTGCTGGGCATAGAACTACTGGATCTTTTTTGGGGGCATCCCATTCTGTGACTACAGCAGCCTCTGTTTAAGACCATATAACCATTTGCTCTTATTATATTTGAAATTAGCCTGATAAAGACACTTTTGCTGGGCATAGCACTACTTGTCCCTGCCAGGGCATCCCATTCTGTGACTAAAGCAGCCTCTGTTTAAGACCATATAACCATTTGCTCTTATTATATTTGAAATTAGGCCTGATAAAGACACTTTTGCTGGGCATAGCACTACTTGTCCCTGCCAGGGCATCCCATTCTGTGACTAAAGCAGCCTCTGTTTAAGACCATATAACCATTTGCTCTTATTATATTTGAAATTAGCCTGATAAAGACACTTTTGCTGGGCATAGTACTACTGGATCTGTTTTGGGGGCATCCCATTCTGTGACTAAAGCAGCCTCTGTTTAAGACCATATAACCATTTGCTCTTATTATATTTGAAATTAGCCTGATAAAGACACTTTTGCTGGGCATAGTACTACTGGATCTTTTTTGGGGGCATCCCATTCTGTGACTAAAGCAGCCTCTGTTTAAGACCATATAACCATTTGCTCTTATTATATTTGAAATTAGGCCTGATAAAGACACTTTTGCTGGGCATAGCACTACTTGTCCCTGCCAGGGCATCCCATTCTGTGACTAAAGCAGCCTCTGTTTAAGACCATATAACCATTTGCTCTTATTATATTTGAAATTAGCCTGTTAAAGACACTTTTGCTGGGCATAGCACTACTTGTCCCTGCCAGGGCATCCCATTCTGTGACTAAAGCAGCCTCTGTTTAAGACCATATAACCATTTGCTCTTATTATATTTGAAATTAGGCCTGATAAAGACACTTTTGCTGGGCATAGCACTACTTGTCCCTGCCAGGGCATCCCATTCTGTGACTAAAGCAGCCTCTGTTTAAGACCATATAACCATTTGCTCTTATTATATTTGAAATTAGGCCTGATAAAGACACTTTTGCTGGGCATAGCACTACTTGTCCCTGCCAGGGCATCCCATTCTGTGACTAAAGCAGCCTCTGTTTAAGACCATATAACCATTTGCTCTTATTATATTTGAAATTAGGCCTGATAAAGACACTTTTGCTGGGCATAGCACTACTTGTCCCTGCCAGGGCATCCCATTCTGTGACTAAAGCAGCCTCTGTTTAAGACCATATAACCATTTGCTCTTATTATATTTGAAATTAGCCTGTTAAAGACACTTTTGCTGGGCATAGCACTACTTGTCCCTGCCAGGGCATCCCATTCTGTGACTAAAGCAGCCTCTGTTTAAGACCATATAACCATTTGCTCTTATTATATTTGAAATTAGGCCTGATAAAGACACTTTTGCTGGGCATAGCACTACTTGTCCCTGCCAGGGCATCCCATTCTGTGACTAAAGCAGCCTCTGTTTTAGACCATATAACCATTTGCTCTTATTATATTTGAAATTAGGCCTGATAAAGACACTTTTGCTGGGCATAGCACTACTTGTCCCTGCCAGGGCATCCCATTCTGTGACTAAAGCAGCCTCTGTTTAAGACCATATAACCATTTGCTCTTATTATATTTGAAATTAGGCCTGATAAATACACTTTTGCTGGGCATAGCACTACTTGTCCCTGCCAGGGCATCCCATTCTGTGACTAAAGCAGCCTCTGTTTAAGACCATATAACCATTTGCTCTTATTATATTTGAAATTAGGCCTGATAAAGACACTTTTGCTGGGCATAGCACTACTTGTCCCTGCCAGGGCATCCCATTCTGTGACTAAAGCAGCCTCTGTTTAAGACCATATAACCATTTGCTCTTATTATATTTGAAATTAGGCCTGATAAAGACACTTTTGCTGGGCATAGTACTACTGGATCTGTTTTGGGGGCATCCCATTCTGTGACTAAAGCAGCCTCTGTTTAAGACCATATAACCATTTGCTCTTATTATATTTGAAATTAGCCTGATAAAGACACTTTTGCTGGGCATAGTTCTACTGGATCTTTTTTGGGGGCATCCCATTCTGTGACTACAGCAGCCTCTGTTTAAGACCATATAACCATTTGCTCTTATTATATTTGAAATTAGCCTGATATAGACACTTTTGCTGGGCATAGTACTACTGGATCTTTTTTGGGGGCATCCCATTCTGTGACTACAGCAGCCTCTGTTTAAGACCATATAACCATTTGCTCTTATTATATTTGAAATTAGCCTGATAAAGACACTTTTGCTGGGCATAGCACTACTTGTCCCTGCCAGGGCATCCCATTCTGTGACTAAAGCAGCCTCTGTTTAAGACCATATAACCATTTGCTCTTATTATATTTGAAATTAGGCCTGATAAAGACACTTTTGCTGGGCATAGCACTACTTGTCCCTGCCAGGGCATCCCATTCTGTGACTAAAGCAGCCTCTGTTTAAGACCATATAACCATTTGCTCTTATTATATTTGAAATTAGCCTGATAAAGACACTTTTGCTGGGCATAGTACTACTGGATCTGTTTAGGGGGCATCCCATTCTGTGACTAAAGCAGCCTCTGTTTAAGACCATATAACCATTTGCTCTTATTATATTTGAAATTAGCCTGATAAAGACACTTTTGCTGGGCATAGTACTACTGGATCTTTTTTGGGGGCATCCCATTCTGTGACTAAAGCAGCCTCTGTTTAAGACCATATAACCATTTTCTCTTATTATATTTGAAATTAGGCCTGATAAAGACACTTTTGCTGGGCATAGCACTACTTGTCCCTGCCAGGGCATCCCATTCTGTGACTAAAGCAGCCTCTGTTTAAGACCATATAACCATTTGCTCTTATTATATTTGAAATTAGCCTGTTAAAGACACTTTTGCTGGGCATAGCACTACTTGTCCCTGCCAGGGCATCCCATTCTGTGACTAAAGCAGCCTCTGTTTAAGACCATATAACCATTTGCTCTTATTATATTTGAAATTAGGCCTGATAAAGACACTTTTGCTGGGCATAGCACTACTTGTCCCTGCCAGGGCATCCCATTCTGTGACTAAAGCAGCCTCTGTTTAAGACCATATAACCATTTGCTCTTATTATATTTGAAATTAGGCCTGATAAAGACACTTTTGCTGGGCATAGCACTACTTGTCCCTGCCAGGGCATCCCATTCTGTGACTAAAGCAGCCTCTGTTTAAGACCATATAACCATTTGCTCTTATTATATTTGAAATTAGGCCTGATAAAGACACTTTTGCTGGGCATAGCACTACTTGTCCCTGCCAGGGCATCCCATTCTGTGACTAAAGCAGCCTCTGTTTAAGACCATATAACCATTTGCTCTTATTATATTTGAAATTAGCCTGATAAAGACACTTTTGCTGGGCATAGTACTACTGGATCTTTTTTGGGGGCATCCCATTCTGTGACTACAGCAGCCTCTGTTTAAGACCATATAACCATTTGCTCTTATTATATTTGAAATTAGCCTGATAAAGACACTTTTGCTGGGCATAGTACTACTGGATCTTTTTTGGGGGCATCCCATTCTGTGACTACAGCAGCCTCTGTTTAAGACCATATAACCATTTGCTCTTATTATATTTGAAATTAGCCTGATAAAGACACTTTTGCTGGGCATAGCACTACTTGTCCCTGCCAGGGCATCCCATTCTGTGACTAAAGCAGCCTCTGTTTAAGACCATATAACCATTTGCTCTTATTATATTTGAAATTAGCCTGATAAAGACACTTTTGCTGGGCATAGCACTACTTGTCCCTGCCAGGGCATCCCATTCTGTGACTAAAGCAGCCTCTGTTTAAGACCATATAACCATTTGCTCTTATTATATTTGAAATTAGGCCTGATAAAGACACTTTTGCTGGGCATAGCACTACTTGTCCCTGCCAGGGCATCCCATTCTGTGACTAAAGCAGCCTCTGTTTAAGACCATATAACCATTTGCTCTTATTATATTTGAAATTAGGCCTGATAAAGACACTTTTGCTGGGCATAGCACTACTTGTCCCTGCCAGGGCATCCCATTCTGTGACTAAAGCAGCCTCTGTTTAAGACCATATAACCATTTGCTCTTATTATATTTGAAATTAGCCCTGATAAAGACACTTTTGCTGGGCATAGGCTTACTGCTGCCTGCCAGGTGCACTTCTGTTGAGGCATCCCATTCTGTAACATAGCATACCCCTCTTTATTTACACTAAGCAGCTCTCTTATTTACACTAAGCAGGCCTGTTGGAGGCTGAGTGTTACTGCTCACTTTTGGTGTGCATTATATTCTGTTTCATATAGACCCACCGCTGCCCGAGGGATCTTAAAATATCACCTACTACCACGCCAGTTAGACTATGTCGGGCAGACAAGTGCCTGGAAGTGAAAAGAGGAGTGGCAGAGGCCAAGATTCCGCAGGCAGAGCTCGCATCAGACTGGGGGCCAGTAGCAGCAGGAGTCACGCTGAGAGACCTAATCTGCCAGTATCTGCTAGCGGTCGGGTCTCCACCAGTAACGCATCTGCCGTGGTAGATTGGTTGACGCGCTCATCAACAACATCATCACAACTTACGTCTGAGACCCCCAGTCTAGGGTCGGTAGGTTCCTCTGACACAACCCTGAGTTGGCATGCCCCGAGAGCAGTCCCTGTCCTCCCATTGCCTCTGTCCTACGCCGTTCCCTCCCCCAGCGACGTATCCTATGCTTTGGGTTCAGCTCCACTCTTTAGTGAGGAGGACCATCAGATAGAGGACAGTCAGCAGCTACTGCCCAGCCAAGAAATGGAGGTGGCTTCTCTAGCTAGGCAGACAGATAGTGATGTGGACAGTGTCGTGGGTGCTGCGAGCGTTCCAGCTCCTGCGCCAGACACTGTTGACGAATCCACGAACATCAGTGACGTACAGCCACAACTCAGTGATGATGATGATGATGACGATGAAGCCGATCGCACTTGGGAGCCGGGTGATGAAGGGGCTTCATCGTATCATCAGGAGAAGAGGGGCGCAGGTTGCCCCGGAGTCAGCAGCTGAGGCAGCAAGGTGGTAGCAGTCAGCATGGGGGCACAATTCCAAAGGCTGGAGCCGGCTGGGGCCGGGGTAGAGCACCTGCTGTGCGGCAGTCTACCTTATCGGGAGGTAGTGGAGCAGGGGTTCCTGGAGTTGGCAACAGCAGCAGTGAATCAGTGAGGCCAGGGGGTGGGAAAAGTAGCTACTTGGCAGTGTGGCAGTTTTTCCTGAGGCATCCGCAGGAGGGTAACATGGCCACATGCAAGATATGTAGGCAAAAGGTGAAGCGTGGCCAGGGTCCAAATGTTGGCACCACGGCCCTGCGTCAACATATGATGCGTCACCATAAAACGACCTGGGAGAACCGAGGCTACCAAGGGGTGGTCCAGTCTGCTTCCTCACCAAGTGAGCTCCCAATTTCTGCCAGCCAAGGCTCCAGCACCTCAGCCGAAGGCAGCTGTGCGTCATACCCATCCTCTGTCGCTCCTGCTCCTCCTCCTCCAAGTTATGCATCCCGCCAGCAATCCATCAGCGAAGCCATGTCCAAGAGACAGCAGTATGCGCCCACTCATCCTACGGCGCAGAAGCTGAATGTGCTCCTGTCCAAGTTGCTGGTGCTGCAGTCGCTCCCTTTTCAGGTGGTGGAATCTGCACCTTTCAGAGAACTGATGGCTTGTGCCGAGCCGAGGTGGAGAGTCCCAAGCCGTCATTTCTTTGCCAAGAAGGCAGTACCAGCGCTGCACACTTTTGTTGAACAGAAGGTGGGCCAGTCCTTGAGCCTGTCGGTGTGTAGCAAAATACATGGCAGCGCCGACATCTGGAGCTGTAACTACGGTCAGGGGCAGTACATGTCGTTTACGGCCCACTGGGTGAATGTGGTCCCTTTGCAGCAGCAACTTGGACAGGTCACGCCGCTTCGGCCTCTGCGCTCTCTGCCCATTGGGCCTGTGACACCGTGCGACTCGGCCTCCTCATCCTCCGCCATCTCCTCACCCTCCACTGTAGGCTCAAGTCTCAGTGCCCCTCCAGTCTACCATGTGTGCAGGGCACGGAGGTGTCACGCAGTGCTTCACATGGTTTGTCTTGGCGAACGGAGTCACACAGGGGAGGAACTGCTTAAATGTATTCATCAGGAAATCCAAACATGGCTTACTCCGAGAAAACTTAAAATGGGAATCATGGTTACCGACAATGGGAAGAACATTTTGTCTGCGCTGCGCCAAGGAAGCCTGACCCATGCCCCCTGCATGGCTCACGTCTTCAATCTGGTTGTCAAGCGGTTTCTGAAGTGTTCCCCCCATCTGCAAGACATCCTAACAACTTCAAGGAAACTTTGCATGCACTTCAGCCACTCCCACACCGCCAAACACACCCTTCTTGAGCTACAGCGTCAGAATGGTATCCCCCAACATACCCCTCGATTCAAAGAGGAAAAGTTAATTGATTTCGTATCGAAAATCGTAAGTTTGGGTGGGTGTTAGTCATTTTTTCCTGTTTTTTTGGCCATTTCCGACTCGCACGAGCCTACGTACGAATGCGTATATGCTCTTACGATCAGCGGAAGTTCGTTCCTAAATTTTAGGATCAAAACGTAAAACTTAGGATCAAATCCTAAAACTTACGATCAAAACGTAAAACTTAGGATAATTGGATGTGTTTAGGTGTATCAGAGAAACCTCTAAACGCGTTTTAAAAGAAAGCCACAGCCGACACCTTTTAGCAGCCGGATTGCTGTTCGTGAACAGGTTTTTTGGCTATGTGGAGGAGTCTGCGCGTCTTGTGCTCCAATGAACTGCATGTATCAGCATGGCCGAGGCCATTAATTGTATGGCAATGCATGCCTGATTTAATACATTTCATGTATGCCTTATAAAAGCATTTTAATGTGGACCTTAATTAGTCCTTTGCATGTAAACCTTTATTTTGCAATATATTTGCGTTAATTAAAGAAACTTATGTTATTTATTTTAAAATTGATGTACTAGAATAATATTTTTAGATTGCATTTATTGGTGTAGTTGTTTACCTTTGCTTTGTTTAATTATTTAAGCACATCTTTGGTCAGATGCATCACACTTACTGAGGAGAGGAGAGCGGGATAAAGTGCAGGATGTGGGTTACTGCTGTATTTTGCCCCCAGAGCTGGGGGCACGGACAGTCACAAGGCCCTTTCTGTTTGCAGGCTGCCCGAGAATACCTGAGTCGCCATCTTGGCTGTTTCTAGACTCATAACATGCAGAAGTTGCTGGGTGTTTTTTAATATTTGAGAGCAATCTGTATGTAGAGGGTGTGGGTAACCACACCCAAAAAATTTAAGTTGTACCATTTGAAGCCAAAATATTAAAATTAAATCAACAAGTAAAAAATGCAAGTTAACTAAAAATTAAACAAAGTAAGATTTTAGTATGCAAATGCATTCATTAATGGTTGGTTTCTACAAAATGAATGAAATAAAGAAAAATAAGACCAAATATTTAGAATGCACTTTAATGAGCTAAGTTTGTAGTGCGCAGCCGCAAGATCAGAAGGATTTACGTCCAGACAAAAAAGGAAAAAGGGCAAAACCAATGTTGCAACCTGAGAAATGAAACGGAAAATTCAGGATGGAAACTGGCATAGGTCTGATTCCCGACCTGCCATACGAACGGACGTAAATTTTAGGATAGAAACGTATTTGCTTATAGAATCACTCGCAAGTTCATACGAACGCACGAGCGTTCGGGAAAAATAGGATGATCGTGACCCAAATCCAAGCTGTTACATGTTTCTTTGAATCAACCCAATAGTCTGATTTGCGATGTTTCCACCCGTTGGAATTCAACCCTTCACATGTTGGACCGATTATATGAACAGAGAAAAGCCATCACGGATTTCCTGATGATCCAAGCAGATAGGGGGACTCCCCTGTTTAACTTCAATGTCAACCAGTGGCAGCTCATACGTGACACCTGCCGTTTGCTCAGGCCCTTTGAGGAAGCCACTTTATTTGTCAGTCGGCAGGATTACGGGATGAACGACGTGATTCCACTGCTTCATGTACTACAGCACATGTTGGAAACCATGGCTGGTCAGGGCACTGGAGACATGGCGTTTACATCTTACGGCCACATGAACCCCGTTGGAGCTGAACTGGAGGAGGAGGAGGAAGAGGAGGAGGAGGAGTTGCCCAGCGAAACACAGTTTAGGCTTGGCGAAATGGCTGGTTTATCTAGTCAGCGGACAGGAGAGGAGGAGCAGGAGCAGCCAGAGGAGCTAGAGGTTTTTGAGGAAGGCGAGACAGAAGACCCGGGCACACCGTGGCAGTATGCAGTGGAGATGGAGACAGGTAGTCCATCCGAGTCACTTGCGCAAATGGCACGAAGCATGCTCACGTGCTTGCGTAGTGACCCCAGAATTGTTTCCATCTGTCGGCGGGATGACTTCTGGCTGTCCACCTTATTGGACCCTCGCTTCCGGCACAAAATGGGGGCATTTTTTAAACCCGCCGAGAGGGAGGACAAACTCAACTACTACAAAGACATTCTACGTAGGCAGTTGGCCGATGCCTATCTGCGCCATGGTCCATACTCTCGCAGGTCTGACTCGAGGGGACCTCTGCGCTCACCTTCCACTGCCATGGCCGCTGGGGGGGTTGGCAGGAGCAGCAGCAGCAGCTCCATCAGCAGCAGCAGCCTCAGTCTTCAGTCGCTAATGAGTAGCTTTCTACACCCGCATAGTGAGGCTACTCATGAGCAGCAGGAAGACCTGGAGCAGGACCTCAACCAGCAGGTCATGTCATACTTTGACATGACCATGCCAACACACCTTGAGGATCCGCTGGACTTCTGGGCAGCCAAACTTGATTTGTGGCCGCAACTAGCAGAGTTTGCCCTGGAAAAGCTGTCCTGCCCGGCAAGTAGCGTGCCATCTGAGCGGGTGTTTAGTGCGGCGGGGGCCATAGTTACGGCGAGGAGAACTCGTCTGTCAACTAAAAATGTGGAGAGACTCACCTTTGTCAAAATGAATCAGGGATGGATCAGCCAGGATTTCCACCCACCAATGCCTGATGCATGCGACTAGATTCAGCATGGTGCCACGTTTTACACTTTCCAAATGGTGCAAAACATATTTATGTCTTTAGGCCATTTTTTGGGCTCCTGCTGCTGCTGCTGCCAACTTCTGCCAACTCCAGGGTGTGATTCATCCAATTGTTGGGCTCCTGAAGCCAACCCCAGTGTCTCTTTAAAGTAATATTTGGGCTCCTGCTGCTGCTGCTGCTGTCAACTCCTGGCAACTCTAGGGTGTGATTCATCCAATTTTTGTGCTCCTGAAGCCAACTCCAGTGTATATTTGGGCTCCTGCTGCTGCCAACTCCAGGGTGTGATTCATCCAATTTTTGGGCTCCTGAGGCCAACCCCAGGGTCTCTTTAAAGTAATATTTGGGCTCCTGCTCCTGAAGCCAACTCCTGTGTATATTTGGGCTCCTGCTGCTGCCAACTCCAGTGTGTGATTCATCCAATTTTTGGGCTCCTGAAGGCAACTCCAGTGTATATTTGGGCTCCTGCTGCTGCTGCTGCCAACTCCAGGGTGTGATTCATCCAATTTTTGGGCTCCTGAAGCCAACCCCAGTGTCTCTTTTAAGTAATGTTTGGGCTCCTGCTGCTGCTGTCAACTCCTGCCAACTCCAGGGTGTGATTCATCCAATTTTTGGGCTCCTGAAGCCAACTCCAGTGTATATTTGGGCTCCTGCTGCTGCTGCTGTCAACTCCTGCCAACTCCAGGGTGTGATTCATCCAATTTTTGGGCTCCTGAAGCCAACTCCAGTGTATATTTGGGCTCCTGCTGCTGCTGCTGCCAACTTCTGCCAACTCCAGGGTGTGATTCATCCAATTTTTGGGCTCCTGAAGCCAACTCCAGTGTATATTTGGGCTCCTGCTGCTGCTGCTGCCAACTTCTGCCAACTCCAGGGTGTGATTCATCCAATTTTTGGGCTCCTGAAGCCAACTCCAGTGTATATTTGGGCTCCTGCTGCTGCTGCTGCCAACTTCTGCCAACTCCAGGGTGTGATTCATCCAATTTTTGGGCTCCTGAGGCCAACCCCAGGGTCTCTTTAAAGTAATATTTGGGCTCCTGCTGCTGCTGCTGCTGTCAACTCCTGCCAACTCCAGGGTGTGATTCATCCAATTTTTGGGCTCCTGAAGCCAACTCCAGTGTATATTTGGGCTCCTGCTGCTGCTGCTGCCAACTTCTGCCAACTCCAGGGTGTGATTCATCCAATTTTTGGGCTCCTGAAGCCAACTCCAGTGTATATTTGGGCTCCTGCTGCTGCTGCTGCCAACTTCTGCCAACTCCAGGGTGTGATTCATCCAATTTTTGGGCTCCTGAGGCCAACCCCAGGGTCTCTTTAAAGTAATATTTGGGCTCCTGCTGCTGCCAACTCCAGGGTGTGATTCATCCAATTTTTGGGCTCCTGAGGCCAACCCCAGGGTCTCTTTAATGTAATATTTGGGCTCCTGCTGCTGCTGTCAACTCCTGCCAACTCCAGGGTGTGATTCATCCAATTTTTGGGCTCCTGAAGCCAACCCCAGTGTCTCTTTTAAGTAATGTTTGGGCTCCTGCTGCTGCTGTCAACTCCTGCCAACTCCAGGGTGTGATTCATCCAATTTTTGGGCTCCTGAAGCCAACTCCAGTGTATATTTGGGCTCCTGCTGCTGCTGCTGTCAACTCCTGCCAACTCCAGGGTGTGATTCATCCAATTTTTGGGCTCCTGAAGCCAACCCCAGTGTCTCTTTTAAGTAATGTTTGGGCTCCTGCTGCTGCTGTCAACTCCTGCCAACTCCAGGGTGTGATTCATCCAATTTTTGGGCTCCTGAAGCCAACTCCAGTGTATATTTGGGCTCCTGCTGCTGCTGCTGTCAACTCCTGCCAACTCCAGGGTGTGATTCATCCAATTTTTGGGCTCCTGAAGCCAACCCCAGTGTCTCTTTAAAGTAATATTTGGGCTCCTGCTGCTGCCAACTCCAGGGTGTGAATCATCCAATTTTTGGGCTCCTGAAGCCAACCCCAGGGTCTGTTTAAAGTAATATTTGGGCTCCTGCTGCTGCTGCTGCCAACTCCAGGGTGTGATTCATCCAATTTTTGGGCTCCTGAAGCCAACCCCAGTGTCTCTTTAAAGTAATATTTGGGCTCCTGCTGCTGCCAACTCCAGGGTGTGATTCATCCAATTTTTGGGCTCCTGAAGCCAACCCCAGGGTCTCTTTAAAGTAATATTTGGGCTCCTGCTGCTGCTGCCAACTCCAGGGTGTGATTCATCCAATTTTTGGGCTCCTGAAGCCAACCCCAGTGTCTCTTTAAAGTAATATTTGGGCTCCTGCTGCTGCTGCCAACTCCAGGGTGTGATTCATCCAATTTTTGGGCTCCTGAGGCCAACCCCAGGGTCTCTTTAAAGTAATATTTGGGCTCCTGCTGCTGCTGCCAACTCCAGGGTGTGATTCATCCAATTTTTGGGCTCCTGAAGCCAACCCCAGGGTCTCTTTAAAGTAATGTTTGGGCTCCTGCTGCTGCTGCCAACTCCAGGGTGTGATTCATCCAATTTTTGGGCTCCTGCTGCTGCCAACTCCAGTGTCTCTTTAAAGCAATGTTTGGGCTCCTTCTGCCCCTCATAGTGATGCCACTTCAACTCTCTTGAATTCAATTGTGCCGCTCTGCGATTCTAGAGGCGATGCCTCTGATCTGCATGTGATATTTCTTCAAAGTATTATTTAACTAACCCAGCACGCATCCTGTGCGTGTTACAGCAAGGCAGAATGGTTTACAACCCTATTGAGGCTCTAGGAGGCTCAGAAATAGCCGTTTTTAATAGCGATTCGTCGCGAATTTATTCGGGTCGAAACGATTTTTGTCGGAAAATTCGGCGAATCAGTCGAATCGAATTTTTCAAAAGTTCGCTCATCTCTAATCTTGTACTCAGAATATCCACTGTTAAATCTGTAAAACTCCACTTGATATAGTATATGTACCGTATGTTTCTACACTGTCTGTAACTACCACGATGATGGCGCTATATAAATAAACAATAATAATAATAATATTTATATAGTACAAAATACAGTTTAACTAAGCTTTAACTAAGCAGCAAGTACACCTAAGGAGCCATAATAAATTAATGGATTCAAACCTCTTCAACAATGATACACCAAAGGTTGGCAAAATACATCAGAGTACTGACACGGGACCCACAAACAAATTTACCATTCAACCAGTTATAGTTACCAGAGGGTTTGAATCAACTAAGCAGCAAGTATACCTAAAGAGCCACAATTAATTAATTAAAGACATCTTCAGCAAAGATACACCAAAGTTTGGCAAAATACTTTACATCAGGGTACTGACAAGAGATCGACAAACAAATGTATCAATCAACATTTATAGTTACCAGAGGGTTTGAAAAGAACCTTCTCCTAGCTCCACCACCAAGCCTTCTGAGGTTCTTTTAAATCAGAGGGGTCCCTCTAATAAGGAGCAAACATCGGCCTCCCAGAACAGCTCACATAGCGATGCCCATTTTTTATCTTCGGGCAGCGAGGCAGAAGAAGAACCCGGAGGGGTGGTAGACGTGGACCAAAGGTCACTGAGAAACAGGGACCGATGGGGCTACAAGCGGTTCTCCATGAGGACACTCTGCTAATTAATGATCAGCTACAGATTATTAATCTTTCAGATCATGTCCTGAGCCCTGCAGAAAAGTCAGTACTGTTACGGGGCTTATCATTCTCACCGACGAATAATGTTGATAGGTTTATGCTGATTAAAGGTGTTTACTAGAGATGAGCGAATCGATTCTGACGAACCCGAATTCGTTACGAATTTCATGAAATATTCGATGTGTTACGATTTTGAATATCGCCACGGATCGATCGCTCGAATCGCTTCCTTAAAACTCCATTTACTGCTATACAGTCCATCTAAAATGGTGGATCCACATGTCAGGACATGTCCCATGGGGCAAGGAATGCTGGGTAGGTGTCACATGCTACCTATCAGCAGACAGGCTTACCGATGATGTCACAGCCCCATATAAACGGCGGCCATCTTGCGGAGGATCATTCTGACACTGTATTGCGGCCAGAGCAGATCAGGCAGGGAGAGAGCGAGGGATAGATAGATAGATAGAAGACAGAAGAAGCGCGGGACAGATAGAGAAGGAGAGAGCCTGTGACAGTGACAGATAAAGACAGGGACAGTTTAAACTGTTTGCATTAGCTTTCAAGCCTATTTAGTGTTAATAACACTCCTGCCTATTTAGCTTTTCCTTTACCTGGTGTCATTCTTTAAAAAGCGTGCTAGCATAAATATTTCAAGACTATAGCCTCGATTCAGAGACACATTCGTCCGGACTTCCATAGCTGTCTGTGAAAGTTTGGGTGGGTGTTTGTCATTTTTTTGCTTTTTTTCATTCGTATGAACGTTTGGGAATGCGCTTTCGATGAACGGAAGCAAATCGGAACATTTCCGGTAGTTTGGATCATTTTCCAAACAAAATCGGAAATTTTCCGTTCATTCAGATAACTTCCGTTGTTGGGAGGCCATAAATTGTATAGCAATGCATACCTGAATCAATACATTTCATGTATGCCTTATAGAAGCATTTTAATGCTGACCTTAATTAGTCCTTAGCATGTACACCATTATTTTCCCACACATCCATATAATTGCTATATTTTTTTAGACTTATGTCCTTTGTGAATTATATTTGGATTGTTGAACTTGAATCTTAATTTGTTGTAGGAGTTATTGTTTTAGTCGGTTACCTTTGCTTTGTGTAATTATTTTATATTTCGTTGCAGGAACCGCAAGATGTGCCACTCACACAACATACAAGCAGTGATTGGTCCAGCTATGTGATTCCTCAGTGTTCTTGCAGGGCATCCAGGGTCGTCCCATGATGCTTATATATTGCAGAGCTCTGGCTATTGTAGCTTAGAATGTGTATTTTATGTTATTATTTTTAAATTCTTTCAGGGGATTCTGGATATCCACTCCTGCCCTTGCTCCTGATGCCCGTAATTGCCTGCAGAATGCGGGCCAGGGGTTCTCTAATCGGACACTATGCAAAACCCGGGCCAGATTTAGGTGTTTGGACCATACAGGGGGGGGGGGCACTGCAGTATGACCCCAACAAGGTTATACCAATATTTTAATTTAAGTTTTTTAACAGGGACCACACGTGCCAGAGTGGCACAACTGAGTGTCAGGGTCCTTCAGTTTGTGGGCGAGATGCAGGAGCTGCGCAACTCATTGGGGACCACAGATGAAGAATAATGTTCTGTGGCCTGCCATTGCTATGTATTTTGTTTTTTATAGTTGTAAAAATTAGAAATTTTCAAAATTTTTATAAATTTTATATTTTATGATGGAATCCAAAAAAAAAATGTTACAGTGTCATTTCATTTACAAAATAAATTAACACAAAACTAATGGGCCCAGAATATTTAAAGATGAATATTCACATGACCAAGAAGTGATTTGGGTGAGCTTTAAGGTTCCAAAAGGGAAGATGGAGGATAGTGCTAAGTGATTTAGCAAAACATTGTAGTAGAAGTGAGGGTGGCAAATATGTAGGCAAGCACTTTAATGAGTTATGTTTGTAGTGCGCAGGCGCAAGATCTTAAGGATTTCCGTCTGGACGAATATTTATTGAAAAAGGGAAACAGAATCGAACGGGAAACGTAAAGGATTCGTGGGAGGATACGATGGGAAAAGGGCAAAAACGAAAGCCTACGTTGTAACATGTGGAAATGAAATGGAAAAGTCTGGATGGAAAATGACATCCTCGTATTCGTAATCTGCCGTACGAACGGACGGAAACTTTACAGAAGGTTTTCAATGCATGCACAGAATCGCTCGTACGCTCATACGAGAACGGAAACATTTCACAAAAAAAACAGATCGGCACGAAAACGGAAGTTTTTTGTTGTCTCTCTGAATCGAGCCTTATCTGTGTAATAACTGCTTGCATTTTATAATTAACGTCACTTTTCCACAATCAAGGGAGGCCTGCTCTGTATGTGAGTAGGGGGCATCCCAAACACTAGCATAAATATTTCAAGACTACGTGTCTAATAACTGCTTGCATTTTATAATTAACGTCACTTTTCCACAATCAAGGGAGGCCTGCTCTGTATGTAGGGGGGGCATCCCAAACACTAGCATAAATATTTCAAGACTACCTGTCTTAATAGCTGCTTGCATTTTATAAGCAAAGTCACTTTTCCACAATCAAGGGAGGCCTGCTCTGTATGTGAGGAGGGGGCATCCCAAACACTAGCATTAACATTTCAAGACTACCTGTCTATTAACTGCTTGCATTTTATAATTTACGTCACTTTTCCACAATCAAAGGAGGCCTGCTCTGTATGTGAGGAGGGGGCATCCCAAACACTAGCATAAATATTTCAAGACTACCTGTCTATTAACTGCTTGCATTTTATAATCAGCGTCACTTTTCCACAATCAAGGGAGGCCTGCTCTCTATGTGAGGAGGGGGCATCCCAAACACTAGCATAAATATTTCAAGACTACCTGTCTAATAACTGCTTGCATTTTATAAGCAAAGTCACTTTTCTACAATCAAGGGAGGCCTGCTCTGTATGTGAGGAGGGGGCATCCCAAACACTAGCATAAATATTTCAAGACTACCTGTCTAATAACTGCTTGCATTTTATAAGCAAAGTCACTTTTCCACAATCAAGGGAGGCCTGCTCTGTATGTGAGGAGGGGGCATCCCAAACACTAGCATAAATATTTCAAGACTGCCTGTCTAATAACTGCTTGCATTTTTTAAGCAAAGTCACTTTTCCAAAATCAAGGGAGGCCTGCTCTGTATGTGAGGAGGGGGCATCCCAAACACTAGCATAAATATTTCAAGACTACCTGTCTAATAACTGCTTGCATTTGATAAGCAAAGTCACTTTTCCACAATCAAGGGAGGCATGCTCTGTATGTGAGGAGGGGGCATCCCAAACACTAGCATAAATATTTCAAGACTACCTGTCTATTAACTGCTTGCATTTTAAAATTAACGTCACTTTTCCACAATCAAGGGAGGCCTGCTCTGTATGTGAGGAGGAGGTATCCCAAACACTAGCATAAATATTTCAAGACTACCTGTCTAATAACTGCTTGCATTTTATAATTAACGTCACTTTACCACAATCAAGGGAGGCCAGCTCTGGATGTGAGGAGGGGGCATCCCAAACACTAGCATAAATATTTCAAGACTACCTGTCTATTAACTGCTTACATTTTATAATTAACGTCACTTTTCCACAATCAAGGGAGGCCTACTCTGTATGTGAGGAGGGGGCATCCCAAACACTAGCATAAATATTTCAAGACTACCTGTCCAATAACTGCTTGCATTTTATAATTATCGTCACTTTTCCACAATCAAGGGAGGCCTGCTCTGTATGTGAGGAGGGGCATCCCAGACACTAGCATAAATATTTCAAGACTACCTGTCTAATAACTGCTTGCATTTTATAAGCAAAGTCACTTTTCCACAATCAAGGGAGGCCTGCTCTGTATGTGAGGAGGGGGCATCCCAAACACTAGCATAAATATTTCAAGACTACCTGTCTAATAACTGCTTGCATTTTATAAGCAAGTCACTTTTCCACAATCAAAGGAGGCCACCTCTGTACGTGAGAAGGGGGCATCCCGAATACTAGCACGTGTCTTTTAAGAGTACCTGCCAACTAACCTTTTGCTTTTTGTATAAAACAAGTCTGGTTTACAAGTTTAAAGCACCCATTGCCTTTCACCGGGGGCCATTGTCAGTGCTAGCACTTATCTTTTAAGAGTACCTGCCTACTAACATTTTGCCTTTTGTATAAAACAAGTCTGGTGTCACGGGGACCACGCACTCACCTGGCCTTCGGTCCCGCGCCGGCTGCGCTCGGTCGGCGCGCAGGCTGGGCGGCGTCTCCGGCAGGCGGCGGCTCGACGGCCTCTGTTCCCGGGCCGCCGCTCGGCTATTTCCGCCACGAGCAGCCGCTCGGCTGTTTCCGTCGCGAGCGGCTGCTCGGGCTGCTCCCTCTTCGGCGGCGTCTGGAGCGGCCGCGTCCCTGACATCGCGGCGCGCGCGCGAGCATTCTGTACTTATGCCCTCCGGCGGCGCTGCACACAGCGCGGCCGCCGGAGGTAATTAGTTCTGGGCCAATGAGCCCAAGGTTACTTAAGGCGGAACGCCTTTCTGGTTTGAATGGGACAATCAGCCCCAGGTTCCTAGTTACACCAATCATGTCCCTCTATCTACTCGATCACTTCCTATAAAGGTGTTCCTATTGCAGTTGATCCTTGCCCGTGATAGCGTGTTGCTGGGTGTGAATTGGTGTCTGTTTCGTTACGTATCTTGCCGTGTATGACCATCCCTGATTGCTGCCTGGACCGACCTTTGCCTGTTTTTTTACCACGATTTCTGCCTGCTCCTCTGTACTGCGTATCTCTGATTCCCCGGTGTGACCTTTGGCTTGACCTGACCATTCTTCTGTCTCATCCACCTGTACCGTGCTTCCTTGGATTGATCTACCGTGTATGACCTTTGCCCGTTTGACCCTACCCAGTCTCGTTCCTGGTTCGTTTGCCTTCCCCTGCATAAGTCTGCATCCTTTGTGCTAAGAAGTCCTGGGGACAACCGTGTCCGGTGAGGCGTGTCCTGCATCCCGGCAAACGGGGGCTTGTCTATAGGCGAAGAAAGCAGCGGAGATTGGGGGTTGCAGACTTATTGGAAGGTGGGCGTCCCACGGGACCTGACATCTGGTTTACAAGTTTAAAGAACCCATTGCCTTTCACCGGGGGCCATTGTCAGTGCTAGCACTTATCTTTTAAGAGTACCTGCCTCCTAACCTTTTGCCTTTTGTATAAAAAAAGTCTGGTTTACATGTTTAAAGCACCCATTGCCCTTCACTGGGGCCATTGTCAGTGCTAACACTTATCCTTTAAGAGTACCTGTCTTCTAACCTTTTGCCTTTTGTATAAAAAAGTCTGGTTTACAAGTTTAAAGCACCCATTGCCTTTCATTGGGGGCCATTGTCAGTTCTAGCACTTATCTTTTAAGAGTACCTGCCTACAAACCTTTTGCCTTTTGTATAAAACAAGTCTGGTTTACAAGTTTAAAGCACCCATTGCCTTTCACCGGGGGCCATTGTCAGTGTTAGCACTTATCTTTTAAGAGTACCTGCCTCCTAAGCTTTTGCCTTTTGTATAAAAAAAGTCTGGTTTACAAGTTTAAAGCACCCATTGCCTTTCACCGAGGGCCATTGTCAGTGCTAGCACTTATCTCTTAAGAGTACCTGCCTACTAACCTTTTGCCTTTTGTATAAAAAAGTCTGGTTTTAAAGTTTAAAGCATCCATTGCCTTTCACCGGGGGGGGGGGGGGGGGGGGCATCCATCCCGAATACTAGCACTTTTTTTACATTTTGAACAAAAACCACGTTTTAAAACTGCCTGTGGTGCATTTAACTCTGACCAGGGGCATCCTGTGTAAGACCATCTGACAGTGTCTTTTTGCATTAGCTTTTAGCTACAGTGTGTGCCTATTTTGATCTAACTTTTCTACACACCTGCTGTTACAAAAATACTGTTGTAGGTGTAGTGTAGTATATTGTTTTCCCCTCCTAAACGCAGTAAAAATGTCAGGCAGAGAGGTGCCAGGATGTGCACCGAGGAGAGGCCTAGATTCATCAGGCAGAAGTCGCAGCAGACAAGAGGTGAGTGGCAGCAGGAGTCGCGGTGATAGGCCTGATCTCCCGGTATCTGCTAGCGGTCGTGTCTCGACCAGCAACGCATCTGCTGTCATCGATTGGTTAACGCGGTCATCGACCTCATCACAAGTGACATCTGACACCCCCAGTCAACAGTCCGTAGGTTCCTCGGACACAACCCTGAGTTGGCATGGCCCGGGAGCAGCCCCTGTCCTTCCATTGTCTCTGTCCTACGCCCCCCCCCTCCAGCTGCCGTATCTTATGCATTGGGTTCAGCTCCACTATTCAGTGAGGATAGTCAGCAGCTACTGCCCAGCCAAGAAATGGAGGAGACATCAGCCGCTTCTTCCGCTAGGCAGACATACACTGAGGAGGAGAGTGGCGTGGGAGGTGGTGTGGGAGGTGGTGTGGTGAGCATTCCATCTCCTGCAGCACACGCTCTTGTGGACACCGAGGAGGACATCAGTGACGTGCAGGCACAACTCGATGATGATGATGATCGCACAAGGGAGCCCGATGCAGAAGGGGCTTCATCATCATCAGGAGAAGAGGGTCCCAGGTTGCCCCAGAGTCAGCAGCTAAGGCAGCAATCTGGCAGTAGGGTTGACAGTCAACATGGTGGCAGTAGGGTTGGCAGTCAGCATGGAATTGGGATGTATGGAGCCACACGTTGCCGTGGGCGGGGTAGACCACCTGCTGCGCGGCAGGCTGCCTTCCCGGGAGGTAGTGGAGCAGGGGTTCCTGGTGTTGGCAGCAGTAGCAGTGAATTAGTGCGAACTGTTGGAGGGAAAATTAGCTACTCGGCAGTGTGGCACTTTTTCCTCAAGCATCTGCAGGAGGGTAACCTGGCCACATGCAAGATGTGTAGACAGAAGGTCAAGCGTGGCCAGGGCCCCAATGTTGGTACCACGACTCTGCGGCAACACATTCAGCGTGACCATATAGCGGCCTGGGAGAACCGAGGCTCCGAAGTGGGGGTCCAGCCTGCTGCGTCAGCCAGTGCCATGCCGCTTCCAATTTCACCCAGCCAAGGCTCCACCACCTCAGCCGAAGGTAGCTGTGCGTCATACCCATCCTCTGCCGCTCCAGCTGCTCCTGCTCCTCCTACTAAAAGTCACTCATCCCACCAGCAATCCATCACCGAAGCTATGTCCAAGAGACAACAGTATGCACCCACTCATCCTACGGCGCAGAAGCTAAATGTGCTCCTGTCCAAGTTGCTAGTGCTGCAGTCCCTCCCTTTTCAGGTGGTGGACTCTGCACCTTTCAGAGAGCTGATGGCTTGTGCCGAGCCGAGGTGGAGAGTCCCAAGCCGTCATTTCTTTGCAAAGAAGGCAGTACCAGCCCTGCACAAATTTGTTGAGCAGAAGGTGGGCCAGTCCTTGAGGCTGTCGGTGTGCACCAAAGTGCATGGCAGTGCCGACATCTGGAGCTGTAACTACGGTCAGGGACAATACATGTCCTTTACGGCCCACTGGGTGAATGTGGGTCCTGCACAGCAACTTGGACAGGTCACACCGCTTCGGCCTCCACGCTCCCTGGCCATTTTGCCTGTCACAGTGTGCGACTCTGCCTCCTCATCCTCCACTGTATGGTCAATTCTCAATGCCCCTTCAGCCTACCATGTGTGCAGGGCACGGCGGTGTAATGCTGTGCTTCACATGGCTTGCCTTGGTGAACGGAGTCACACAGGGGAGGAGCTCCTGAAATTCATTCATCAAGAAATCAAAACATGGCTTACTCCGCGAAAATTGGAAATGGGTACCATGGTGACTGACAATGGGAGTAACATCTTGTCTGTGCTGAGACAAGGAAGTCTGAGCCAAGCGCCCTGTATGGCACATGTGTTCAACCTAGTTGTCAAGTGTTTTCTGCAAGACATCCTAACAACGGGAAGGAAACTTTGTTTGCACTTCAGCCACTCCTACACCGCCAAGCACAGCCTTCTTGAGCTACAGTGTCAGAACGGTATCCCCCAACATAGTCTGATTTGCGATGTTCCCATCCGTTGGAATTCCACCCAACATATGTTAGATCGACTATACGAACAGAGAAAAGCCATCACTGATTTCTTGATGATCCCAACAGATAGGGGGACTCCCCTGTGTAACTTTAATGTGAACCAGTGGCAGCTCATACGTGACACCTGCCATTTGCTCAGGCCCTTTGAGGAAGCCACTTTATTTGTCAGTCACCAGGATTACGGCATGAACGACGTGATTCCGCTGCTTCATGTAATACAACACATGTTGGAAACCATGGCTGGTCAGGGCACTGGAGACATGTCGCATACATTTCACGGCCACATGAACCCCGTGGGAGCTGAGGAGGAGGAGGAGGAGAAGGAGCAGTACAGTGAAGCGCAGTTAAGTTTTGGTGAAATGGGTGGTTTATCTAGTCATTTGACAGGAGAGGAGGAGCAGGAGCAGCCAGTGGAGCTAGAGGGTTGTGATGAAGGCAAGACAGAGGACCCAGACACATCGTGACAGTATGCTGTGGAGATGGAGACAGGTAGTCCCTCCGAGTCACTTGCACAAATGGCACGATGCATGCTCACGTGCTTGTGTAGTGACCGCAGAATTGTCTCCATTTTTCTGCGGGATGACTACTGGCTCTCCACTTTATTGGACCCTCGCTTCCGGCACAAAATGGGGGCATTTTTTAAACCCACCGAGAGGGAGGACAAACTGACCTACTACAAAGACATTCTACGTAGTCAGTTGGCCGATGCCTATCTGTGCCATGGTCCATACTCCCGCAGGTCTGACTCGGGGGGACCTCTGCGCTCACCTTCCACTGCCATGGCTGCCGGGGGGGGTGGCAGGAGCAGCAGCTCCATCAGCGGCAGCCTCAGTCTTCAGTCGCTAATGAGTAGCTTTCTGCTACCGCATAGTGAGGCTACTCATGAGCAGCAGGAAGACCTGGAGCAGGGCCTGAACCAGCAGGTCGTGTGATATCTTGAAATGACCATGCCAACCCACCTTGAGGATCCGCTGGACTTCTGGGCAGCCAAACTTGACTTGTGGCCTCAACTGGCAGAGTTTGCCCCGGGAACGCTGTCCTGCCCGGCCAGTAGTGTGCCATCTGAGCGGGTCTTTAGTGCTGCGGGGGCCATAGTAACGCCAAGGAGAACTCGCCTGTCCACGAAAAATGTGGAGAGACTCACCTTTGTGAAGATGAATCAGGCATGGATCAGCCAGGATTTCCACCCACCAATAGCTGATGCATGCGAGTAGCTGATGAATGGTAGCTCATTCTGCTGCTGCCATCTCCTGGGTGTGTCTTTCAGGCAATATATGAGCTCCTTCTGCTGCTGACAACTCCTGGGCATGTCTTTCAGGCAATATATGAGCTCCCTATGCTTCTGCCAACTCCAGTGTGTTTTTAAGGCAATATTTGGGCTCCCTATGCTGCTGCCAACTCCAATGTGTTTTTCAGGCAATATATGGGCTCCTAATGCTGCTGCCAACTCCTGGGTGTGTTTTCAGGCAATATATGGGCTCCCTATACTGTTGCCAACTCCAATGTGTTTTTCAGGCAATATATGGGCTTCTAATGCTGCTGCTGCCAACTCCTGGGTGTGTTTTCAGGCAATATATGGGCTCCTAATGCTGCTCCCAACTCCAATGTGTTTTTCATGCAATATATGAGCTCCCTATGCTGCTGCTGCCAACTCCTGGGTGTGTTTTTCATGCAATATATGTGCTCCCTATGCTGCTGCCAAGTCCAGAGTGTGTCTTTCAGGCAAAATATGGGCTCCTAATGCTGCTGCTGCTGCTGCTGCCAAGTCCTGGGTGTGTCTTTCAGGCAATATATGGGCTCCTAATGCTGCTGCCAACTCCAATGTGTTTTTCAGGCAATATATGGGCTCCTAATGCTGCTGCCAAATCCTGGGTGTGTCTTTCAGGCAATATACGAGCTCCCTATGCTGCTGCTGCCAACTCCTGGGTGTGTCTTTCGGGCAATTTATGGGCTCCTAATGCTGCTGCCAACTCCAATGTGTGTCTTTCAGGCAATATATGAGCCCCCTATGCTGCTGCCAACTCCTGGGTGTGTTTTTCAGGCAATATATGTGCTCCCTATGCTGCTGCCAAGTCCCGAGTGTGTCTTTCAGGCAATATATGGGCTCCTAATGCTGCTCCCAACTCCAATGTGTTTTTCAGGCAATATATGAGCTCCCTATGCTGCTGCCAACTCCTGGGTGTGTTTTTCATGCAATATATGTGCTCCCTATGCTGCTGCCAACTCCTGGGTGTGTTTTTCAGGCAATATATGTGCTCCCTATGCTGCTGCCAAGTCCCGAGTGTGTCTTTCAGGCAATATATGGGCTCCTAATGCTGCTGCTGCTGCTGCCAACTCCTGGGTGTGTCTTTCAGGCAATATATGGGCTCCTAATGCTGCTGCCAACTCCTGGGTGTGTTTTTCAGGCAATATATGGGCTCCTAATGCTGCTGCCAACTCCTGGGTGTGTTTTTCAGGCAATATATGTGCTCCCTATGCTGCTGCCAAGTCCCGAGTGTGTCTTTCAGGCAATATATGGGCTCCTAATGCTGCTGCTGCTGCTGCCAACTCCTGGGTGTGTCTTTCAGGCAATATATGGGCTCCTAATGCTGCTGCCAACTCCTGGGTGTGTTTTTCAGGCAATATATGGGCTCCTAATGCTGCTGCCAACTCCAATGTGTTTTTCAGGCAATATATGGGCTCTTAATGCTGCTGCTGCTGTCAACTCCTGGGTGTGTCTTTCAGGCAGTATATGGGCTCCTAATGCTGCTCCCAACTCCAATGTGTTTTTCAGGCAATATAGGAGCTCCCTATGCTGCTGCCAACTCCTGGGTGTGTTTTTCATGCAATATATGTGCTCCCTATGCTGCTGCCAAGTCCAGAGTATGTCTTTCAGGCAAAATATGGGCTCCTAATGCTGCTGCCAACTCCAATGTATTTTTCAGGCAATATATGGGCTCCTAATGCTGCTGCCAACTCCAATGTGTTTTTCAGGCAATATATGGGCTCCTAATGCTGTTGCCAAATCCTGGCTGTGTCTTTCAGGCAATATGTGAGCTCCCTATGCTGCTGCCAAGTCCAGAGTGTGTCTTTCAGGCAAAATATGGGCTCCTAATGCTGCTGCTGCTGCCAACTCCTGGGTGTGTCTTTCAGGCAATATATGGGCTCCTAATGCTGCTGCCAACTCCAATGTGTTTTTCAGGCAATATATGGGCTCCTAATGCTGCTGCCAAATCCTGGGTATGTCTTTCAGGCAATATACGAGCTCCCTATGCTGCTGCTGCCAACTCCAATGTGTGTCTTTCAGGCAATATATGGGCCCCTAATGCTGTTGCCAACTCCAATGTGTTTTCAGGCAATATATGAGCCCCCTATGCTGCTGCCAACTCCTGGGTGTGTTTTTCAGGCAATATATGTGCTCCCTATGCTGCTGCCAAGTCCCGAGTGTGTCTTTCAGGCAATATATGGGCTCCTAATGCTGCTGCTGCTGCTGCCAACTCCTGGGTGTGTCTTTCAGGCAATATATGGGCTCCTAATGCTGCTGCCAACTCCTGGGTGTGTTTTTCAGGCAATATATGGGCTCCTAATGCTGCTGCCAACTCCAATGTGTTTTTCAGGCAATATATGGGCTCTTAATGCTGCTGCTGTCAACTCCTGGGTGTGTCTTTCAGGCAATATATGGGCTCCTAATGCTGCTCCCAACTCCAATGTGTTTTTCAGGCAATATATGAGCTCCCTATGCTGCTGCCAACTCCTGGGTGTGTTTTTCATGCAATATATGTGCTCCCTATGCTGCTGCCAAGTCCAGAGTATGTCTTTCAGGCAAAATATGGGCTCCTAATACTGCTGCCAACTCCAATGTGTTTTTCAGGCAATATATGGGCTCCTAATGCTGCTGCCAACTCCAATGTGTTTTTCAGGCAATATATGGGCTCCTAATGCTGCTGCCAAATCCTGGCTGTGTCTTTCAGGCAACATGTGAGCTCCCTATGCTGCTGCTGCTGCTGCCAACTCTTGGGTGTGTCTTTCGGGAAATTTATGGGCTCCTAATGCTGCTGCCAACTCCAATGTGTGTCTTTCAGGCAATATATGGGCTCCTAATGCTGCTGCCAACTCCAATGTGTTTTTCGGGAAATATATGAGCTCCCTATGCTGCTGCCAACTCCTGGGTGTGTTTTTCATTCAATATATGTGCTCCCTATGCTGCTGCCAAGTCCCGAGTGTGTCTTTCAGGCAATATATGGGCTCCTAATGCTGCTGCCAACTCCTGGGTGTGTTTTTCAGGCAATATATGGGCTCCTAATGCTGCTGCCAACTCCAATGTGTTTTTCAGGCAATATATGGGCTCCTAATGCTGCTGCTGCCAAGTCCTGGGTGTGTCTTTCAGGCAATATATGGGCTCCTAATGCTGCTGTCAACTCCAATGTGTGTTTCAGGCAATATATGGGCTTCTAATGCTGCTGCCAACTCCAATGCGTGACTTTCAGGCAATATATGAGCTCCTATGCTGCTGCTGCCAACTCCTGGGCATGTATTTCAGGCAATACATGGGCTCCTAATTAGGGATGAGCGAATCGATCCGGACGAACCCGGATTCGATCCGAATTTCAGGAAAAATTTGATTCGGATCGAATCCGAATTTCCCCGCGATTCGATCGCTCGAAGTTTTCCTTTAACATCCATTCATTTACATTACAGGCATTCTAAGATGGCGGACGGGACATGTCCAGACATCAACCCCGCGCCAGTGCAAGCTGGGACAGTCACATGCAGCCTATCAGCAGCCAGCAAGCCCGGTGACGTCACAGCGGTATTTAAGGCCGGCCATCTTGCTTTCCAGCCTCATTTCTCTATTGCATTCGTGAGAGACAGAACGCTGTGTAGCTGAGGGAGAGACAGACAGTTAGACAGGCAGGGACAGACAGGGACAGGCTGGAGACAGGCAGGAGACAGACAGGAGACAGACAGAAAGTAAGCGAAAAACAGGGAAAGGAAGGGAAAATCGGAGGCTGTCAGTTTTTTTTTTTTTTTTCGTCCAGCCTGCTTTGTTAGCGTTTTCAGGCTGCTTATACTAACTAACTGTGCATATATACTGAACTGATCTTAAGTCTGCTGTGAGGCATCCCATTCTGTGACTACACCAGCCTCTATTTAATAGCATAATAACCATTTGCACTTATTCTCATAGAAATCAGGCCTGATAAAGACACTTTTGCTGTGCATGCTCTCTGGTTTTTGTGGCATCCCATTCTGTGACTACACCAGCCTCTATTTAATAGCATAATAACCATTTGCACTTATTCTCATAGAAATCAGGCCTGATAAAGACACTTTTGCTGTGCATGCTCTCTGGTTTTTGTGGCATCCCATTCTGTGACTACACCAGCCTCTATTTAATAGCATAATAACCATTTGCACTTATTCTCATAGAAATCAGGCCTGATAAAGACACTTTTGCTGTGCATGCTCTCTGGTTTTTGTGGCATCCCATTCTGTGACTACACCAGCCTCTATTTAATAGCATAATAACCATTTGCACTTATTCTCATAGAAATCAGGCCTGATAAAGACACTTTTGCTGTGCATGCTCTCTGGTTTTTGTGGCATCCCATTCTGTGACAACACCAGCCTCTATTTAATAGCATAATAACCATTTGCACTTATTCTCATAGAAATTAGGCCTGATAAAGACACTTTTGCTGTGCATGCTCTCTGGTTTTTGTGGCATCCCATTCTGTGACAACACCAGCCTCTATTTAATAGCATAATAACCATTTGCACTTATTCTCATAGAAATTAGGCCTGATAAAGACACTTTTGCTGTGCATGCTCTCTGGTTTTTGTGGCATCCCATTCTGTGACAACACCAGCCTCTATTTAATAGCATAATAACCATTTGCACTTATTCTCATAGAAATTAGGCCTGATAAAGACACTTTTGCTGTGCATGCTCTCTGGTTTTTGTGGCATCCCATTCTGTGACAACACCAGCCTCTATTTAATAGCATAATAACCATTTGCACTTATTCTCATAGAAATTAGGCCTGATAAAGACACTTTTGCTGTGCATGCTCTCTGGTTTTTGTGGCATCCCATTCTGTGACAACACCAGCCTCTATTTAATAGCATAATAACCATTTGCACTTATTCTCATAGAAATTAGGCCTGATAAAGACACTTTTGCTGTGCATGCTCTCTGGTTTTTGTGGCATCCCATTCTGTGACAACACCAGCCTCTATTTAATAGCATAATAACCATTTGCACTTATTCTCATAGAAATCAGGCCTGATAAAGACACTTTTGCTGTGCATGCTCTCTGGTTTTTGTGGCATCCCATTCTGTGACAACACCAGCCTCTATTTAATAGCATAATAACCATTTGCACTTATTCTCATAGAAATTAGGCCTGATAAAGACACTTTTGCTGTGCATGCTCTCTGGTTTTTGTGGCATCCCATTCTGTGACTACACCAGCCTCTATTTAACACCATAACCATTTGCACTTATTCTAATAGAAATCAGGCCTGATAAAGACACTTTTGCTGTGCATGCTCTCTGGTTTTTGTGGCATCCCATTCTGTGACTACACCAGCCTCTATTTAATAGCATAATAACCATTTGCACTTATTCTCATAGAAATTAGGCCTGATAAAGACACTTTTGCTGTGCATGCTCTCTGGTTTTTGTGGCATCCCATTCTGTGACAACACCAGCCTCTATTTAATAGCATAATAACCATTTGCACTTATTCTCATAGAAATTAGGCCTGATAAAGACACTTTTGCTGTGCATGCTCTCTGGTTTTTGTGGCATCCCATTCTGTGACAACACCAGCCTCTATTTAATAGCATAATAACCATTTGCACTTATTCTCATAGAAATTAGGCCTGATAAAGACACTTTTGCTGTGCATGCTCTCTGGTTTTTGTGGCATCCCATTCTGTGACAACACCAGCCTCTATTTAATAGCATAATAACCATTTGCACTTATTCTCATAGAAATTAGGCCTGATAAAGACACTTTTGCTGTGCATGCTCTCTGGTTTTTGTGGCATCCCATTCTGTGACTACACCAGCCTCTATTTAACACCATAACCATTTGCACTTATTCTAATAGAAATCAGGCCTGATAAAGACACTTTTGCTGTGCATGCTCTCTGGTTTTTGTGGCATCCCATTCTGTGACTACACCAGCCTCTATTTAATAGCATAATAACCATTTGCACTTATTCTCATAGAAATTAGGCCTGATAAAGACACTTTTGCTGTGCATGCTCTCTGGTTTTTGTGGCATCCCATTCTGTGACAACACCAGCCTCTATTTAATAGCATAATAACCATTTGCACTTATTCTCATAGAAATTAGGCCTGATAAAGACACTTTTGCTGTGCATGCTCTCTGGTTTTTGTGGCATCCCATTCTGTGACTACACCAGCCTCTATTTAATAGCATAATAACCATTTGCACTTATTCTCATAGAAATTAGGCCTGATAAAGACACTTTTGCTGTGCATGCTCTCTGGTTTTTGTGGCATCCCATTCTGTGACAACACCAGCCTCTATTTAATAGCATAATAACCATTTGCACTTATTCTCATAGAAATTAGGCCTGATAAAGACACTTTTGCTGTGCATGCTCTCTGGTTTTTGTGGCATCCCATTCTGTGACAACACCAGCCTCTATTTAATAGCATAATAACCATTTGCACTTATTCTCATAGAAATTAGGCCTGATAAAGACACTTTTGCTGTGCATGCTCTCTGGTTTTTGTGGCATCCCATTCTGTGACAACACCAGCCTCTATTTAATAGCATAATAACCATTTGCACTTATTCTCATAGAAATTAGGCCTGATAAAGACACTTTTGCTGTGCATGCTCTCTGGTTTTTGTGGCATCCCATTCTGTGACAACACCAGCCTCTATTTAATAGCATAATAACCATTTGCACTTATTCTCATAGAAATTAGGCCTGATAAAGACACTTTTGCTGTGCATGCTCTCTGGTTTTTGTGGCATCCCATTCTGTGACAACACCAGCCTCTATTTAATAGCATAATAACCATTTGCACTTATTCTCATAGAAATTAGGCCTGATAAAGACACTTTTGCTGTGCATGCTCTCTGGTTTTTGTGGCATCCCATTCTGTGACAACACCAGCCTCTATTTAATAGCATAATAACCATTTGCACTTATTCTCATAGAAAATTAGGCCTGATAAAGACACTTTTGCTGTGCATGCTCTCTGGTTTTTGTGGCATCCCATTCTGTGACAACACCAGCCTCTATTTAATAGCATAATAACCATTTGCACTTATTCTCATAGAAATCAGGCCTGATAAAGACACTTTTGCTGTGCATGCTCTCTGGTTTTTGTGGCATCCCATTCTGTGACAACACCAGCCTCTATTTAATAGCATAATAACCATTTGCACTTATTCTCATAGAAATTAGGCCTGATAAAGACACTTTTGCTGTGCATGCTCTCTGGTTTTTGTGGCATCCCATTCTGTGACTACACCAGCCTCTATTTAACACCATAACCATTTGCACTTATTCTAATAGAAATCAGGCCTGATAAAGACACTTTTGCTGTGCATGCTCTCTGGTTTTTGTGGCATCCCATTCTGTGACTACACCAGCCTCTATTTAATAGCATAATAACCATTTGCACTTATTCTCATAGAAATTAGGCCTGATAAAGACACTTTTGCTGTGCATGCTCTCTGGTTTTTGTGGCATCCCATTCTGTGACAACACCAGCCTCTATTTAATAGCATAATAACCATTTGCACTTATTCTCATAGAAATTAGGCCTGATAAAGACACTTTTGCTGTGCATGCTCTCTGGTTTTTGTGGCATCCCATTCTGTGACAACACCAGCCTCTATTTAATAGCATAATAACCATTTGCACTTATTCTCATAGAAATTAGGCCTGATAAAGACACTTTTGCTGTGCATGCTCTCTGGTTTTTGTGGCATCCCATTCTGTGACAACACCAGCCTCTATTTAATAGCATAATAACCATTTGCACTTATTCTCATAGAAATTAGGCCTGATAAAGACACTTTTGCTGGGCATAGCACTACTGGACCCTGCAAGGGCATCCCATTCTGTGACTATAGCAGCCTCTGTTAAAGACCATATAACCATTTGCTCTTATTATATTTGAAATTAGCCTGATAAAGACACTTTTGCTGGGCATAGCACTACTGGACCCTGCAAGGGCATCCCATTCTGTGACTATAGCAGCCTCTGTTTAAGACCATATAACCATTTGCTCTTATTATATTTGAAATTAGCCTGATAAAGACACTTTTGCTGGGCATAGCACTACTGGACCCTGCAAGGGCATCCCATTCTGTGACTATAGCAGCCTCTGTTAAAGACCATATAACCATTTGCTCTTATTATATTTGAAATTAGCCTGATAAAGACACTTTTGCTGGGCATAGCACTACTGGACCCTGCAAGGGCATCCCATTCTGTGACTATAGCAGCCTCTGTTAAAGACCATATAACCATTTGCTCTTATTATATTTGAAATTAGCCTGATAAAGACACTTTTGCTGGGCATAGCACTACTGGACCCTGCAAGGGCATCCCATTCTGTGACTATAGCAGCCTCTGTTAAAGACCATATAACCATTTGCTCTTATTATATTTGAAATTAGCCTGATAAAGACACTTTTGCTGGGCATAGCACTACTGGACCCTGCAAGGGCATCCCATTCTGTGACTATAGCAGCCTCTGTTAAAGACCATATAACCATTTGCTCTTATTATAATTGAAATTAGCCTGATAAAGACACTTTTGCTCGGCATAGTACTTCTGGACCCTGCAAGGGCATCCCATTCTGTGACTATAGCAGCCTCTGTTTAAGACCATATAACCATTTGCTCTTATTATATTTGAAATTAGCCTGATAAAGACACTTTTGCTGGGCATAGCACTACTGGACCCTGCAAGGGCATCCCATTCTGTGACTATAGCAGCCTCTGTTAAAGACCATATAACCATTTGCTCTTATTATAATTGAAATTAGCCTGATAAAGACACTTTTGCTCGGCATAGTACTTCTGGACCCTGCAATGGCATCCCATTCTGTGACTATAGCAGCCTCTGTTTAAGACCATATAACCATTTGCTCTTATTATTTTTGAAATTAGCCTGATAAAGACACTTTTGCTGGGCATAGCACTACTGGACCCTGCAAGGGCATCCCATTCTGTGACTATAGCAGCCTCTGTTAAAGACCATATAACCATTTGCTCTTATTATATTTGAAATTAGCCTGATAAAGACACTTTTGCTGGGCATAGCACTACTGGACCCTGCAAAGGCATCCCATTCTGTGACTATAGCAGCCTCTGTTAAAGACCATATAACCATTTGCTCTTATTATAATTGAAATTAGCCTGATAAAGACACTTTTGCTGTGCATGCTCTCTGGTTTTTGTGGCATCCCATTCTGTGACAACACCAGCCTCTATTTAATAGCATAATAACCATTTGCACTTATTCTCATAGAAATTAGGCCTGATAAAGACACTTTTGCTGTGCATGCTCTCTGGTTTTTGTGGCATCCCATTCTGTGACAACACCAGCCTCTATTTAATAGCATAATAACCATTTGCACTTATTCTCATAGAAATTAGGCCTGATAAAGACACTTTTGCTGGGCATAGCACTACTGGACCCTGCAAGGGCATCCCATTCTGTGACTATAGCAGCCTCTGTTAAAGACCATATAACCATTTGCTCTTATTATATTTGAAATTAGCCTGATGAAGACTTTTTTGCTGGGCATAGCACTACTGGACCCTGCAAGGGCATCCCATTCTGTGACTATAGCAGCCTCTGTTTAAGACCATATAACCATTTGCTCTTATTACAATTGAAATTAGCCTGATAAAGACACTTTTGCTGGGCATAGCACTACTGGACCCTGCAAGGGCATCCCATTCTGTGACTATAGCAGCCTCTGGTAAAGACCATATAACCATTTGCTCTTATTATATTTGAAATTAGCCTGATAAAGACACTTTTGCTCGGCATAGCACTACTGGACCCTGCAAGGGCATCCCATTCTGTGACTATAGCAGCCTCTGTTAAAGACCATATAACCATTTGCTCTTATTATATTTGAAATTAGGCCTGATAAAGACACTTTTGCTGGGCATAGCACTACTGGATCTTTTTTGGGGGCATCCCATTCTGTGACTACAGCAGCCTCTGTTTAAGACCATATAACCATTTGCACTTATTATAATTGAAATTAGCCCTGATAAAGACACTTTTGCTGGGCATAGGCTTACTGCTGCCTGCCAGGTGCACTTCTGTTGAGGCATCCCATTCTGTAACATAGCATACCCCTCTTTATTTACACTAAGCAGCTCTCTTATTTACACTAAGCAGGCCTGTTGGAGGCTGAGTGTTACTGCTCACTTTTGGTGTGCATTATATTCTGTTTCATATAGACCCACCGCTGCCCGGGGTTTTTTTAAATATCACCTACTACCACGCCAGTTAGACTATGTCGGGCAGACAAGTGCCTGGAAGTGAAAAGAGGAGTGGCAGAGGCCAAGATTCCGCAGGCAGAGCTCGCATCAGACTGGGGGCCAGTAGCAGCAGGAGTCACGCTGAGAGACCTAATCTGCCAGTATCTGCTAGCGGTCGGGTCTCCACCAGTAACGCATCTGCCGTGGTAGATTGGCTGACGCGCTCATCAACAACATCATCACAACTTACATCTGAGACCCCCAGTCTAGGGTCGGTAGGTTCCTCTGACACAACCCTGAGTTGGCATGCCCCGAGAGCAGTCCCTGTCCTCCCATTGCCTCTGTCCTACGCCGTTCCCTCCCCCAGCGACGTATCCTATGCTTTGGGTTCAGCTCCACTCTTTAGTGAGGAGGACGATCGGATACAGGAGGACAGTCAGCAGCTACTGCCCAGCCAAGAAATGGAGGTGGCTTCTTTAGCTAGGCAGACAAATAGTGATGTGGACAGTGTCGTGGGTGCTGCGAGCGTTCCAGCTCCTGCGCCAGACACTGTTGACGAATCCACGAACATCAGTGACGTACAGCCACAACTCGGTGATGATGATGATGACGATGAAGCCGATCGCACTTGGGAGCCGGGTGAGGAAGGGGCTTCATCGTCATCATCAGGAGAAGAGGGGCGCAGGTTGCCCCGGAGTCAGCAGCTGAGGCAGCAAGGTGGTAGCAGTCAGCATGGAGGCACAATTCCAAAGGCTGGAGCCGGCCGGGGCCGGGGTCGGGGTAGAGCACCTGCTGTGCGGCAGTCTACCTTATCAGGAGGTAGTGGAGCAGGGGTTCCTGGAGTTGGCAACAGCAGCAGTGAATCAGTGAGGCCAGGGGGTGGGAAAAGTAGCTACTCGGCAGTGTGGCAGTTTTTCCTGAGGCATCCGCAGGAGGGTAACATGGCCACATGCAAGATATGTAGGCAAAAGGTGAAGCGTGGCCAGGGTCCAAATGTTGGCACCACGGCCCTGCGTCAACATATGATGCGTCACCTTAAAACGACCTGGGAGAACCGAGGCTCCCAAGGGGTGGTCCAGTCTGCTTCCTCACCAAGTGAGCTCCCAATTTCTGCCAGCCAAGGCTCCAGCACCTCAGCCGAAGGCAGCTGTGCGTCATACCCATCCTCTGTCGCTCCTGCTCCTCCACCTCCAAGTCATGCATCCCGCCAGCAATCCATCAGCGAAGCCATGTCCAAGAGACAGCAGTATGCGCCCACTCATCCTACGGCGCAGAAGCTGAATGTGCTCCTGTCCAAGTTGCTGGTGCTGCAGTCGCTCCCTTTTCAGGTGGTGGAATCTGCACCTTTCAGAGAACTGATGGCTTGTGCCGAGCCGAGGTGGAGAGTCCCAAGCCGTCATTTCTTTGCCAAGAAGGCAGTACCAGCGCTGCACACTTTTGTTGAACAGAAGGTGGGCCAGTCCTTGAGCCTGTCGGTGTGTAGCAAAATACATGGCAGCGCCGACATCTGGAGCTGTAACTACGGTCAGGGGCAGTACATGTCGTTTACGGCCCACTGGGTGAATGTGGTCCCTTTGCAGCAGCAGCAGCAACTTGGACAGGTCACGCCGCTTCGGCCTCCGCGCTCTCTGCCCATTGGGCCTGTGACACCGTGCGACTCGGCCTCCTCATCCTCCGCCATCTCCTCACCCTCCACTGTAGGCTCAAGTCTCAGTGCCCCTCCAGTCTACCATGTGTGCAGGGCACGGAGGTGTCACGCAGTGCTTCACATGGTTTGTCTTGGCGAACGGAGTCACACAGGGGAGGAACTGCTTAAATGTATTCATCAGGAAATCCAAACATGGCTTACTCCGAGAAAACTTAAAATCATGGTTACCGACAATGGGAAGAACATTTTGTCTGCGCTGCGCCAAGGAAGCCTGACCCATGCCCCCTGCATGGCTCACGTCTTCAATCTGGTTGTCAAGCGGTTTCTGAAGTGTTCCCCCCATCTGCAAGACATCCTAACAACTTCAAGGAAACTTTGCATGCACTTCAGCCACTCCTACACCGCCAAACACACCCTTCTTGAGCTACAGCGTCAGAATGGTATCCCCCAACATAGTCTGATTTGCGATGTTTCCACCCGTTGGAATTCCACCCTTCACATGTTGGACCGATTATATGAACAGAGAAAAGCCATCACGGATTTCCTGATGATCCAAGCAGATAGGGGGACTCCCCTGTGTAACTTCAATGTCAACCAGTGGCAGCTCATACGTGACACCTGCCGTTTGCTCAGGCCCTTTGAGGATGCCACTTTATTTGTCAGTCGGCAGGATTACGGGATGAACGACGTGATTCCACTGCTTCATGTACTACAGCACATGTTGGAAACCATGGCTGGTCAGGGCACTGGAGACATGGCGTTTACATCTTACGGCCACATGAACCCCGCTGGAGCTGAACTGGAGGAGGAGGAAGAGGAGGAGGAGGAGTTGCCCAGCGAAACACAGTTTAGGCTTGGCGAAATGGCTGGTTTATCTAGTCAGTGGACAGGAGAGGAGGAGCAGGAGCAGCCAGAGGAGCTAGAGGTTTTTGAGGAAGGCGAGACAGAGGACCCGGGCACACCGTGGCAGTATGCAGTGGAGATGGAGACAGGTAGTCCATCTGAGTCACTTGCGCAAATGGCACGAAGCATGCTCACGTGCTTGCGTAGTGACCCCAGAATTGTTTCCATCTGTCGGCGGGATGACTTCTGGCTGTCCACCTTATTGGACCCTCGCTTCCGGCACAAAATGGGGGCATTTTTTAAACCCACCGAGAGGGAGGACAAACTCAACTACTACAAAGACATTCTACGTAGGCAGTTGGCCGATGCCTATCTGCGCCATGGTCCATACTCTCGCAGGTCTGACTCGAGGGGACCTCTGCGCTCACCTTCCACTGCCATGGCCGCTGGGGGGGTTGGCAGCAGCAGCAGCAGAAGCTCCATCAGCAGCAGCAGCCTCAGTCTTCAGTCGCTAATGAGTAGCTTTCTACACCCGCATAGTAAGGCTACTCATGAGCAGCAGGAAGACCTGGAGCAGGACCTCAACCAGCAGGTCATGTCATACTTTGACATGACCATGCCAACACACCTTGAGGATCCGCTGGACTTCTGGGCAGCCAAACTTGATTTGTGGCCGCAACTAGCAGAGTTTGCCCTGGAAAAGCTGTCCTGCCCGGCAAGTAGCGTGCCATCTGAGCGGGTGTTTAGTGCGGCGGGGGCCATAGTTACGGCGAGGAGAACTCATCTGTCAACTAAAAATGTGGAGAGACTCACCTTTGTCAAAATGAATCAGGGATGGATCAGCCAGGATTTCCACCCACCAATGCCTGATGCATGCGACTAGATTCAGCATGGTGCCACGTTTTACACTTTCCAAATGGTGCAAAACATATTTATGTCTTTAGGCCATTTTTTGGGCTCCTGCTGCTGCCAACTTCTGCCAACTCCAGGGTGTGATTCATCCAATTTTTGGGCTCCTGAAGCCAACCCCAGGGTCTCTTTAAAGTAATATTTGGGCTCCTGCTGCTGCTACTGCCAACTTCTGCCAACTCCAGGGTGTGATTCATCCAATTTTTGGGCTCCTGAAGCCAACCCCAGTGTCTCTTTAAAGTAATATTTGGGCTCCTGCTGCTGCTGCTGCTGCCAACTCCAGGGTGTGATTCATCCAATTTTTGGGCTCCTGAAGCCAACCCCAGGGTCTCTTTAAAGTAATATTTGGGCTCCTGTTGCTGCTGCTGCCAACTCCTGCCAACTCCAGGGTGTGATTCATCCAATTTTTGGGCTCCTGAAGCCAACCCCAGGGTCTGTTTAAAGTAATATTTGGGCTCCTGCTGCTGCTGCTGTCAACTCCTGCCAACTCCAGGGTGTGATTCATCCAATTTTTGGGCTCCTGAAGCCAACCCCAGTGTCTCTTTAAAGTAATATTTGGGCTCCTGCTGCTGCTGCTGCCAACTCCTGCCAACTCCAGGGTGTGATTCATCCAATTTTTGGGCTCCTGAAGCCAACCCCAGGGTCTGTTTAAAGTAATATTTGGGCTCCTGCTGCTGCTGCTGTCAACTCCTGCCAACTCCAGGGTGTGATTCATCCAATTTTTGGGCTCCTGAAGCCAACCCCAGGGTCTGTTTAAAGTAATATTTGGGCTCCTGCTGCTGCTGCTGTCAACTCCTGCCAACTCCAGGGTGTGATTCATCCAATTTTTGGGCTCCTGAGGCCAACCCCAGGGTCTCTTTAAAGTAATATTTGGGCTCCTGCTGCTGCTGCCAACTCCAGGGTGTGATTCATCCAATTTTGGGGCTCCTGAAGCCAACCCCAGGGTCTGTTTAAAGTAATATTTGGGCTCCTGCTGCTGCTGTCAACTCCTGCCAACTCCAGGGTGTGATTCATCCAATTTTTGGGCTCCTGAAGCCAACCCCAGTGTCTCTTTAAAGTAATATTTGGGCTCCTGCTGCTGCTGCTGCCAACTCCTGCCAACTCCAGGGTGTGATTCATCCAATTTTTGGGCTCCTGAAGCCAACCCCAGGGTCTGTTTAAAGTAATATTTGGGCTCCTGCTGCTGCTGCTGTCAACTCCTGCCAACTCCAGGGTGTGATTCATCCAATTTTTGGGCTCCTGAAGCCAACCCCAGGGTCTCTTTAAAGTAATATTTGGGCTCCTGCTGCTGCTGCTGCCAACTTCTGCCAACTCCAGGGTGTGATTCATCCAATTTTTGGGCTCCTGAAGCCAACTCCAGTGTCTCTTTAAAGTAATATTTGGGCTCCTGTTGCTGCTGCTGCCAACTCCTGCCAACTCCAGGGTGTGCTTCATCCAATTTTTGGGCTCCTGAAGCCAACCCCAGGGTCTCTTTAAAGTAATGTTTGGGCTCCTGTTGCTGCTGCTGCCAACTCCTGCCAAATCCAGGGTGTGATTCATCCAATTGTTGGGCTCCTGAAGCCAACCCCAGGGTCTCTTTAAAGTAATGTTTGGGCTCCTGTTGCTGCTGCTGCCAACTCCAGGGTGTGATTCATCCAATTTTTGGGCTCCTGAAGCCAACCCCAGGGTCTGTTTAAAGTAATATTTGGGCTCCTGCTGCTGCTGCTGTCAACTCCTGCCAACTCCAGGGTGTGATTCATCCAATTTTTGGGCTCCTGAAGCCAACCCCAGGGTCTCTTTAAAGTAATATTTGGGCTCCTGCTGCTGCTGCTGCCAACTTCTGCCAACTCCAGGGTGTGATTCATCCAATTTTTGGGCTCCTGAAGCCAACTCCAGTGTCTCTTTAAAGTAATGTTTGGGCTCCTGTTGCTGCTGCTGCCAACTCCTGCCAACTCCAGGGTGTGATTCATCCAATTTTTGGGCTCCTGAAGCCAACCCCAGGGTCTGTTTAAAGTAATATTTGGGCTCCTGCTGCTGCTGCTGTCAACTCCTGCCAACTCCAGGGTGTGATTCATCCAATTTTTGGGCTCCTGAAGCCAACCCCAGTGTCTCTTTAAAGTAATATTTGGGCTCCTGCTGCTGCTGCTGCCAACTCCTGCCAACTCCAGGGTGTGATTCATCCAATTTTTGGGCTCCTGAAGCCAACCCCAGGGTCTGTTTAAAGTAATATTTGGGCTCCTGCTGCTGCTGCTGTCAACTCCTGCCAACTCCAGGGTGTGATTCATCCAATTTTTGGGCTCCTGAAGCCAACCCCAGGGTCTCTTTAAAGTAATATTTGGGCTCCTGCTGCTGCTGCTGCCAACTTCTGCCAACTCCAGGGTGTGATTCATCCAATTTTTGGGCTCCTGAAGCCAACTCCAGTGTCTCTTTAAAGTAATATTTGGGCTCCTGTTGCTGCTGCTGCCAACTCCTGCCAACTCCAGGGTGTGATTCATCCAATTTTTGGGCTCCTGAAGCCAACCCCAGGGTCTCTTTAAAGTAATGTTTGGGCTCCTGTTGCTGCTGCTGCCAACTCCTGCCAAATCCAGGGTGTGATTCATCCAATTGTTGGGCTCCTGAAGCCAACCCCAGGGTCTCTTTAAAGTAATGTTTGGGCTCCTGTTGCTGCTGCTGCCAACTCCAGGGTGTGATTCATCCAATTTTTGGGCTCCTGAAGCCAACCCCAGGGTCTGTTTAAAGTAATATTTGGGCTCCTGCTGCTGCTGCTGTCAACTCCTGCCAACTCCAGGGTGTGATTCATCCAATTTTTGGGCTCCTGAAGCCAACCCCAGGGTCTCTTTAAAGTAATATTTGGGCTCCTGCTGCTGCTGCTGCCAACTTCTGCCAACTCCAGGGTGTGATTCATCCAATTTTTGGGCTCCTGAAGCCAACTCCAGTGTCTCTTTAAAGTAATATTTGGGCTCCTGTTGCTGCTGCTGCCAACTCCTGCCAACTCCAGGGTGTGATTCATCCAATTTTTGGGCTCCTGAAGCCAACCTCAGGGTCTGTTTAAAGTAATATGTGGGGTCCTGCTGCTGCTGCTGTCAACTCCTGCCAACTCCAGGGTGTGATTCATCCAATTTTTGGGCTCCTGAAGCCAACCCCAGGGTCTCTTTAAAGTAATATTTGGGCTCCTGCTGCTGCTGCTGCCAACTCCAGGGTGTGATTCATCCAATTTTTGGGCTCCTGAAGCCAACCCCAGGGTCTGTTTAACCCTTTAAACGCCAGCCACGTAAAATTTACGTGGCTGCCTCTCCTGCAGTTAACTGCCAGCCACGTAAATTTTACGTGCCTGACTTTCCCCACTAATAGTAAAAAAAGTTTTTAAAAAAGGCACTTACCTGACCCCTCGTTTGATTCAGCCGGGTCTCCTCTTCAAAATGGTGGTCTCCGATCGTTCACCGGACCTCCTCTGGCTGCAGGGGAGGGCCCGGAATAGGGTGCCCCCCCCCATTTCAGCTGCCTCCGGCTTTTCCTGTAAAATAAAAATAAAAAAATGACATTTACTTACCTCTGTGTGCGCTGGCTCCCGCCGACCCTCCTCTTCACCTGGGGGGCCTCCGATCCCCCCCCAGGTCATTCCGATCTTCAGGAGAGAGCCTGGAAGGCTCTCTCCCCTCTCCTAATGACGTCAGTCCGTGCCGTCGTCCCCGCTAAGCCCCGCCCCTTTGGGGGCGGGGCTATGACGTCATTCCCAGTCCCGATCACCGGCTACAGCTCTGTTAGCTGTCAGATGCCGGTGATCGGTGCCCTGGAAGGAGGTGACAGGAGATCCTCTGATCTCCTGTCTCCTCCTTCTCTGGATGCCGATCACCGGCATCTGACAGCAGATCAGCGAGGGACACAGGAGCTGACGATCGAAGGTGAGTAAAGAGTAAATTTTTCTTTTTTTTTAATAAATAAAAATTTTGTGTCCGTGTTTTTTTTTTTTCTGTTAACCCTTTGTGAACTGGTAAGGGGTCCATGAGACCCCTGTACCAGTTCACAAGGCTGGGGTCTGGCAAGTCACCTGCCCTAGCTGGTGACTTGCCATTAACCCCTGCACCCCCAATTACCTGCCTCCCCAAAGCCCAGGGGGGGGCAGAAGAGCCCGGGCCCACATAGACTATGTGGGCTCGTAGGCTGCAGGGTGGGGGGGCCACAAAAGCTGTGCCTACAAGCCCCCATAGCTGGTCCCGGGCTGGTTATGACGGGTAGGGGGGACCCTACGTCATTTTTTTTTTTAATTTTAAGGGTTAGGGTTAGGGTTAGGCTAACCCTAACCCTTAAAATTAAAAAAAAAAATGAGGTCCCCCACCCTGTGAGGGGGGACCCTATGTCATTTTTTTTTTTAATTTTAAGGGTTAGGGTTAGGGTTAGGCTAACCCTAACCCTTAAAATTCCAAAAAAAAATGAGGGTCCCTACGTGATTTTTAAAAAAATGTTTAACGGTTAGGGTTAGCCTAACCCTAACCCTTAAAATTCCCCCCAAAAATGGGGTCCCCCCCCCTACTTTTTTTTTTTTTTTTTTTAAGTGGACCAACACCCAGGCTGATCGGCCCGGATCAGATCCCTCCCTGCGGGGCATCCGAAATCGGGATGCCCCACTGTGTGAAACCCCCAGGACGCCCCAATCGCCTTACCTTATCCCTGTTCCAACGGTGCATGCGCGGGCCGCATCTCGCGCTTCTCTCTATCAGGGCGCGCACACGTTCCGGTCGTTTGTGAATCGCCGATGCGGGCACGCTCCCTGTTAGAGGGAAGCGCGAGATGCGGCTGCCAGCGCGCTCAGAGCCGCTGTGGTTGTCCGTCCCTTGTCCTTGCATACCACAGCGGCTCTGAGCGCTCTGATTGGACGAGCGCTCGCGCATGCGCCGTAGGAGCGGGCTGAGGTGAGTTTTTTATACCTTTCTCGGGGGTTTTACGCAGCGGGGCACCCCCGCGGAAGTGGATCAAAACCCAGGATAGTGAAAATCCTGGGTGTTGGTCCACTTTACGGGTTAGGGTTAGGCTAACCCTAACCCTTAGAATTCCCCCCAAAAATGGGGTCCCCCCACCCCCTGGGATTAAAAAAAAAAATTAAAAAAAATTAAAATTTTAAAGAATTAAAATTAAAAAGAAAATGACATAGGGACCCCCTCCCAGGGGGGCCCACTATTTTTTTAATTTTTGGGGTTAGGCTTAGCCAAAAATTCTCAAAAAAAATTGGGGTCCCCCCCCGGGAGGGGGTCCCTATGTAATTTTAAATTAACCCCTTATGTTTATAGTGTGGATAGTAGTATTTTATTTGTAAATGTTATAAAATGCTCTTTTCAGTTTGGGGGGTCTCCTGGGCAAGAATGAGGGGCTATTGATACATATGTGGTACCGTTGTAATCGGGAGAAATGGGGCTATCATATGCAATATGGTTATATATATATTTTCCAAGAAATTCCGACAAAAATCACGGTTAAACATGTCGCAAAATGGGGAAAAATGACCAACTGAGGGCGACAAAAGTTCAAGTAGGCTGGCAATTAAAAGGGTTAATAGTACCTATGCATGTTGGGTATTGTTCTGCTCGGGGGACCTTGCGCTTTCAGATTTAGCTTGTTTTTTCTTATTTGCATATTGATATTTTAGGAAAAGGTGTTTTTTATTCTGCTTTTTTATAATTTTTTTTGTGAAACCCTGTGCAACCTAAGAATTCTTCAAGGGATTACTTCCAGAAAGATGAGCCCACGACAACAAGCTGGGTACGCTTAGAAAGCTTAAAATGTGTACTTTCAGGGAATATATGGTTTATGGGGGATATTCTAAATGTAAAGGGTTGTTTTGGTAGAAAAAGCACAAGGTGCGCACTTTGTATGCAGAGCTGAAATTTTGAAGTAAAATTACCGTTACGCACATGCTTTACTTTGGTGTGTTTGGCAACTCTTCCCTTGACAGTAGCTATGCATGCTGGGTATTTTTCTGTTCGGGGCATGTTGCTTTTTCAGATTTTCAGTTTTTTTCTTGTTTGCATATAGGTTTTTTTAGGAAAATGTGGTTTTGATTCTGCTTTTTTATACTTTTTTAGAGAAACCCTGTGCAACCAAAGAATATATTGAGGGATTACTTCCAGAAAACTGCACCCATGTCAACAAGCCTGGTACGCCTAGAAAGCCTGAGGTGTGTACTTCCAGAGAATATATAGTTTGTTGGGGGTATTTCAAATGTAAAGGGTTGTTTTTCTTGAAAAACTGCAAGGTGCGCTTAGCACGTAGCATAGTTGTATTTTATCTGAAAATCTCCTAAAGAGTTGTTTCAGTTTGGGGGAGTCTCCTGGGCAGGAAAGGGTGTCTACCTATACATATGTGGTATCACTGTAACCGGGAGAAATTGGGGTTTCACGTGCAATAAGATTTTATTGACAAACTTACATTTTTTATTACAAAAAACACTACAAATTGTAAAAAATTGTTTTTTGGGTTTTTTTTTGCACATATTTCATCCAAAAATATTGAGAATACACCTAAAAAATGACAAACAAGACATTTCATGTTAAAGCTTAGACTCTGCTGAAAAAAACAATATATCACTTTTCTGGGAAATCCCTGGAAATCCCTTCAAAAATCACAGTTGAACAAGGGGAGCGCAAAATAGTGCAAAATGGTCTGGCAACAAAGGGTGACAAAATCTCAAGGTAGGCTGGCGGTTAAAGGGTTAAAGTAATATTTGGGCTCCTGCTGCTGCTGCTGTCAACTCCTGCCAACTCCAGGGTGTGATTCATCCAATTTTTGGGCTCCTGAGGCCAACCCCAGGGTCTCTTTAAAGTAATATTTGGGCTCCTGCTGCTGCTGCTGCCAACTTCTGCCAACTCCAGGGTGTGATTCATCCAATTTTTGGGCTCCTGAAGCCAACTCCAGTGTCCCTTTAAAGTAATATTTGGGCTTCTGTTGCTGCTGCTGCCAACTCCTGCCAACTCCAGGGTGTGATTCATCCAATTTTTGGGCTCCTGAAGCCAACCCCAGTGTCTCTTTAAAGTAATATTTGGGCTCCTGCTGCTGCTGCTGCCAACTCCAGGGTGTGAATCATCCAATTTTTCTGCTCCTGAAGCCAACTCCAGTGTCTCTTTAAAGTAATATTTGGGCTCCTGCTGCTGCTGCTGCCAACTTCTGCCAACTCCAGGGTGTGATTCATCCAATTTTTGGGCTCCTGAAGCCAACTCCAGTGTCTCTTTAAAGTAATATTTGGGCTCCTGTTGCTGCTGCTGCCAACTCCTGCCAACTCCAGGGTGTGATTCATCCAATTTTTGGGCTCCTGAAGCCAACCCCAGTGTCTCTTTAAAGTAATATTTGGGCTCCTGCTGCTGCTGCTGCCAACTCCAGGGTGTGATTCATCCAATTTTTGGGCTCCTGAAGCCAACCCCAGGGTCTGTTTAAAGTAATATTTGGGCTCCTGCTGCTGCTGCTGTCAACTCCTGCCAACTCCAGGGTGTGATTCATCCAATTTTTGGGCTCCTGAGGCCAACCCCAGGGTCTCTTTAAAGTAATATTTGGGCTCCTGCTGCTGCTGCTGCCAACTTCTGCCAACTCCAGGGTGTGATTCATCCAATTTTTGGGCTCCTGAAGCCAACTCCAGTGTCTCTTTAAAGTAATATTTGGGCTCCTGTTGCTGCTGCTGCCAACTCCTGCCAACTCCAGGGTGTGATTCATCCAATTTTTGGGCTCCTGAAGCCAACCCCAGGGTCTGTTTAAAGTAATATTTGGGCTCCTGCTGCTGCTGCTGCCAACTCCAGGGTGTGAATCATCCAATTTTTGGGCTCCTGAAGCCAACTCCAGTGTCTCTTTAAAGTAATATTTGGGCTCCTGCTGCTGCTGCTGCTGCCAACTTCTGCCAACTCCAGGGTGTGATTCATCCAATTTTTGGGCTCCTGAAGCCAACTCCAGTGTCTCTTTAAAGTAATATTTGGGCTCCTGTTGCTGCTGCTGCCAACTCCTGCCAACTCCAGGGTGTGATTCATCCAATTTTTGGGCTCCTGAAGCCAACCCCAGGGTCTCTTTAAAGTAATGTTTGGGCTCCTTCTGCTGCTGCTGCCAACTCCAGGGTGTGAATCATCCAATTATTGGGCTCCTGAAGCCAACCCCAGTGTCTCTTTAAAGTAATGTTTGGGCTCCTGCTGCTGCTGCCAACTCCAGGGCGTGATTCATCCAATTTTTGGGCTACTGAAGCCAACCCCAGTGTCTCTTTAAAGTAATGTTTTGGCTCCTGCTGCTGCTGCTGCCAACTCCAGGGTGTGATTCATCCAATTTTTGGGCTACTGAAGCCAACTCCAGTGTCTCTTTAAAGTAATATTTGGGCTCCTGCTGCTGCTGCTGCCAACTCCAGGGTGTGATTCATCCAATTTTTGGGCTCCTGAAGCCAACCCCAGTGTCTCTTTAAAGTAATATTTGGGCTCCTGCTGCTGCTGCTGCCAACTCCAGGGTGTGATTCATCCAATTTTTGGGCTCCTGAGGCCAACCCCAGGGTCTGTTTAAAGTAATGTTTGGGCTCCTGCTGCTGCTGCTGCCAACTCCAGGGTGTGATTCATCCAATTTTTGGGCTCCTGAAGCCAACTCCAGTGTCTCTTTAAAGTAATATTTGGGCTCCTGCTGCTGCTGCTGTCAACTCCTGCCAACTCCAGGGTGTGATTCATCCAATTTTTGGGCTCCTGAAGCCAACCCCAGGGTCTCTTTAAAGTAATGTTTGGGCTCCTGCTGCTGCTGCTGCCAACTCCAGGGTGTGATTCATCCAATTTTTGGGCTCCTGCTGCTGCCAACTCCAGTGTCTCTTTAAAGCAATGTTTGGTCTCCTGCCCCTCATAGTGATGCCACTTCAACTCTCTTGAATTCAATTGTGCCGCTCTGCGATTCTATTAGCGATGCCTCTGATCTGCATGTGATATTTCTTCAAAGTATTATTTAACTAACCCAGCACGCATCCTGTGCGTGTTACAGCAAGGCAGAATGGTTTACAACCCTATTGAGGCTCTAGGAGGCTCAGAAATAGCCGTTTTTAATAGCGATTCGTCGCGAATTTATTCGGGTCGAAACGATTTTTGTCGGAAAATTCGGCGAATCAGTCGAATCGAATTTTTCAAAAGTTCGCTCATCTCTACTCCTAATGCTGCTGCCAACTCCAATGTGTTTTTCAGGCAATATATGGGCTCCTAATGCTGCTGCCAAATCCTGGGTGTGTCTTTCAGGCAATATATGAGCTCCCTATGCTGCTGCTGCCAACTCCTGGGTGTGTCTTTCAGGCAATTCATGGGCTCCTAATGCTGCTGCCAACTCCAATGTGTGTCTTTCAGGCAATATATGGACTCCTAATGCTGCTGCCAACTCCATTGTGTTCTTCAGGCAATATATGGGCTCCTAATGCTGCTGCTGCTGCCGCCAACTCCTGGGTGTGTCTTTCAGGCAATATATGAGCTCCCTATGCTGCTGCCAACTACAATGTGTTTTTCAGGCAATATATGGGCTCCCTATGCTGCTGCCAAGTCCAGATTGTGTCTTTCAGGCAATATTTGGGCTCCCTATGCTGCTGCCAAATTCAGGGAGTGTTTTTTAGGCAATATATGAGCTCCCTATGCTGCTGCCAACTCCACTCTGTGTCTTTCAGGCAATATATGGGTTCATCATGCTGATGCCACCTCAAGGCTCTGTAATTGTGCCGCTCTGCGTCAGCAAATCTAATAGCGACGCCTCTGATCTGCATGTCATACTTCTTTACAATAGTAAAGCAAAACGTTCTGCAACCCTATGGAGGCTCTCAGACGCCCAGAAATAGCCATTTTTAATAGCGATTCGTCGCAAATAAATTCGGACCAAACCGATTTTTCCCGGAAAATTCGGCGAATCAGCCGAATCGAATTTTTCAAAAGTTCGCTCATCTCTAATGTTTACCTCTACTGCAGGAGGATTCTCCTTAAAAAACAATTTGGCTCAACGCATAGGGATACCGATTTTGTGACCTTGGGCCCAAATGACCGGGATGCCCTAATGGAATTGCACTCACTGCTACAAGAGCAGGACCCCACACTTCCCTTGGATTCAGGCTTGGTAAGGACAACTAGCGGCCTTAAACGGCCCTCCACTTTTTGTTCTCTTGTTAAACGTTTCCCCCCTGTGCAGGTTTTTTTCAATATGGTTATCAGAGATGTCTTAGCATTACCAAAACTATATAGCAGAGACAATCTGACACAAGAAGATAAACGGGCAATCACTACCCTTAGAACAATAGACAGCTGACTATTAAGGAGGCTGATAAAGGGGGGAACGTAGTAATTTGGGCAACTGTGGATTATTTACAGGAGGTGAACCGCCAACTCCGGGATACTCGCAATTTTTTGCACCTTACGAGGAACCCGGGTGATAGGTATAAAATTGAATTGGATTCCCTTCTGCTTGAGGGTCAGATAAATGGCATCATTAGTGTCCAAGAATTTAAATTTCTCATTGTTTCACACCCGGTCACGCCAACCTTTTATGTGTTGCCTAAAACGCATAAAAATCTTACTGCTCCACCTGGTTGACCAATTGTCTCGGGTATAAAGAGCCTCTTGGAACCTGCATGTTCATTTTTGGACCTCTTCTTGCAACCACATGTGTTGAGTTTACACTCATATGTCCGTGACACTATGGATTTGCTCAAGAAACTTGAGGGTATGCACCTGCCACCAGATACACTATTAGTAACCTGTGACGTCGAATCTCTTTACACAATAATATCTCACCAACTAGCCCTTACTGCGGTTAAGTTCTTTTTGGATAAGGAGTCGACGGACAGGGCGAAGCTTCACATGTTTCTATTAACATTATTGGAATTTGTACTTACCCACAATTTCTTTATGTTCAGTGGTCAGTACTATCAACAGATTTCCGGTGTGGCCATGGGGGCAAAATGTGCCCCCTCGGTAGCCAATCTGTTTCTGGGATGGTGGGAGGAGTGCACTGTCTTTGATGTTGATCTGGAGCCGTACCACCCTGCAATATTGGGGTGGTACTGCTACATTGATGATATTTTAATTTTTTGGCAGGGCATGGAATCCTCCTGCCAAGATTTCTTGGATCACCCTGACGACTACTATTTCTAAATCTGAGGTAACTTTTTTGGATGTCAAATTGTCTTTAAAATCGGACGGCATGATAGACACTTGTCTTTTCAGAAAACCTACAGCAGTAAACAGTTTTTTGAGTTATGACAGTGTCCATGTTCAACATCTTAAAAATGGCATCCCATATGGACATATTGTACCGGCACGGGGATACCCCAATAAAATCGTCAAGCAAGCGCCACATTGAGAGGTTGGCCATATGGAGCGTGTTAATTGCGTCCCGTTGTGGCTGGCTCCCAATGGGGATATATTAGTTTTATGTGGTTAAATGTACCGTGGGGGCACACCCCTAGTGGGTGGCCCTAGGTCAAACGCCAGTATTATGCTGGCCCGTTGCCGGTCCCGGAACCTTTGGAGCATGGAGTTTGCTGGGGAACATGCGTACCCTAGTTTAGGTTGAGTTTGTTGTCTTAAGCTCCGAATTGGTCGACTAAATTTACACCTCTTCCCCCCCCCCGCGCCCACTGTATATGCCGCCGATTCTAAGCAGCTATGAACATCTCTGCAGCAGCAAAAACCCAGAACACTTCCGATTGCGGGATACCCCCGGAAGGCAACCACTGACTCGCTTAGAGTCACCAATTCTCTGTGTTCCCCTACTCCCTTACCTTGGGGACACTACTAGTAGTGGTGACCCCCGGTGCCCCTACAAAGTACCGGGTATACTTGGGGTTCCCTACTACCTGAACCGTACTGTACTCACCACCACCCCCTCAGATCTATACACACTTGCCGATCCCTAACCTTTCCCCAACCCCGATCACCCTACCCTCTTAACTTCCCTCCTCTTTACCCTCCCCCCCTTCTTTCTTCTCTTATCCCCTCCTGTTTTTTCTTAGTGCCTGGGTCTGCCTGTTTTTAGTGGAATTGCTATTATGAGCCAGGTCCAAAGTTCATCAAGCAGAACTGACCTAAACTTTAAACTGCTTTTGCACAATGTACAAGGTTTTAATTCGCCACATAAGCGGACCAAAGCGTTCCACTATTACAAGCAGATGCGGGCTGATGTTTTGTGCCTTCAGGAGACGAGGTTCTCAACCACTAGCTCCCCAAAGTACCTAAATTCGCAATATCCAACATTTTTCTTGGCCTGTCACACGGAGAAAACCAGGGGGTTCGCCATTGCATTCAGACGTCACATTCCATTTAAATGCGAAACGACAGTGGCTGACCCAACTGGCCGGTATCTGATTGTGATTGGAAGCTTAAACGATGTGCAAATGACCTTTGTGTCATACTACGCGCCCAACACCCACCAGGCAAATTTTTTCTCGCATCTTTTGAAAAAGGTTAAGGAACATAGCAAAGGGTTACTAATCATGGCTGGAGATTCCAATATTGCACTGGACCCTAAGCTAGATAGATCGCCCCAGCAGGGTGGAGGCTATTCCTCATCGCCCATGCAGCAACCCCCGAATCGTATTAATGCCATGTTGAAGGACGCAACCCTGATGTATGGCGTGACCTGAACTCTAACACGCGGGACTACACCTTCTACTCGAATCCCCACGATTCGTTTTGCAGAATTGATCATATCATGGTGCCCCAGACCATTTTGCCTATGATTAGCAAATGCCAGATTCTGGCCACACCCTGGTCTGATCATGCCCCATTACTTATGAGGTTTGAGGCTTCCCCCCCCCCCCCCCCCACCGCTAAGCCGTTCAAATGGAGACTAAATGACTCCATACTTACACGCAAGGAGACCCATGACCAGATCCTGCAGTCCCTTAAGAATTACTTTGCAATCAACACCGACTCAACCACGGCGATCAATGTATGGGAGGCCCACAAAGTGGTAATCAGGGGAGAACTCATAGCGCTAGCCACCTTTATTAAAAAACGCAGAACAGAGCGGATAGCCCAACTGACAACTAGCCTGGAAAAGCTACAATCTGCTTGGAAGGCAAACCCCTTGAGGGAGCTTAAAAAGAAGGTGGATGAGGTCCACGTGCAACTTAATGTAGCGTTAGATGAGATAGCAGAGAAGAAGCTTAGGTGGGGCAGGCAGAAGATGTATGCGAGGGCTAATAAACCCGACACCCCTTTAGCAAACAAGCTCCGATACTCAGGGCCGAAACAATCCCCAATCTTGCTGCGATCTGCAGAGGGATCCAACACAGCTAACCCCGTGAGGATTGTTGGCATTTTTGAAAGGATGCTGGGCAAGCTCTACGCAGCACCTCAGGTGTTCCCCAAAGAGAGAGCCACCGAATTTCTAGACTCAATCTCACTCCCCGTGGTGGCAGACGCTCATAGAGCTAATCTTGAAGCAGAGATCACAGTCCCAGAGGTTTTAAAGGCAATCAAAAGCTTTAAAGCTTCCAAGGCACCAGGCCCTGATGGCTTCTCAAACCTGTACACGAAATATGCGGCAGAGCTGGCCCCTCACCTGGCAAAAATGTTTAACTCTCTTAAAGAAGGGGGCACCTTGAACCTCCATGGAAGCATTCATTAGCATGATCCCAAAGCCGGATAAGGATCACCTAAACCCGCAGAACTACAGGCCTATATCGTTGCTTAATGTAGATCTTAAAATATTGGGGAAAGTTTTGGTCTCTAGGATCAATGAGTTTCTGGGTACACTGATCGGGACAGATCAAGTGGGATTTGTTCCTAATAGGCAAGCCTCGGATAACATTCGCAGAGTAGCTCACTTGATCAAACAAGCCCAGCGGAGGGAAATCCATAGCCTTCTCTTATCATTGGATATGCAGAAGGCATTTGACTCTCTGTCATGGGATTATATGTTCCTCGCTCTCCAGAAGTGGGGTTTTGGAAATAACTTCCTAGCATGGACACGGTCCATATACTCGTCTCCCTCAGCAAAGGTCCAATACGGGGGTTATCTCTCGGAGTCCTTTCCAATTAGCAGAGGTACACGGCAAGGGTGCCCACTCTCCCCTGTGTTATTCGTGTTAGCTTTGGAGCCATTAGCAATTGCAATCAGAACACGCCCAGACATAGCAGGGATAGAGTTAGCGGGGTACCACCACAAAGCATGCCTGTTCGCGGATGACATACTGCTAATCCTTTCGCGACCCCATATCTCGTTGCCCAATGCCCTCCGCCTCTTAGATGATTTTGCGCAAATCTCAGGCCTTAAAGTCAACAAAGAGAAATCTGTAGGGCTAAATCTAAATCTCCCTCCTCAGGCACTGAGATCGCTTCAATCTAATTTTCCCTTCCGATGGGCCCCGGGGACCCTATCATATTTAGGGGTTAAGATTACCCCTCATTACCGCACCCTATATCAGGCCAACTACCCCCCCTCTTTCGCTCATTGAAAGCTATGCTTGACTCTTGGCAGGGCCATGGGATCTCGTGGATAGGGAGGATAAATGCAGTGAAAATGACCCTATTACCCAAAATGCTTTATTACTTCCGGACGCCTCCTGTTCAAATCCCCTTGCACCAGATTAGAAGCATGCAGAATAGCATAATGAGGTTTGTCTGGGGAAGCACCAGGCCGAGGGTAGCTAAAACCACTATGTTTAGGCATAGGACAGAAGGAGGACTGGGAGTTCCATGCGTAAACAGATACTACACGGCCGCGCAAATTGCACAGTTACATAGCTTACACCTCAAGGTGGAAATTCCTCTATGGGTCTCCTTAGAAGCCATGGAATGCGATCCCGTCCCCATAGATAGCTTGATTTGGATCCCGCCACAATATAGGCCCCGTATTACATGTCCAATCCTAAGCCACTCCCTCCGTGTGTGGGATGGAGTGAAATACTCGGGGAAACTGATTTCACCGCACCTCCCAGCCATGTGTCTATTTAGAAACCCTTGGTTCCCTCCGGGGATGAAGAATTCTGAGGCATTTGCGTGGTGGAAGCAGAAAGGTATTAATAAAGTGCACCATCTATTGGATCGGGAGGAAATAATTCCTTGGCCGACATTGGCGTCGAAGGAGGGTGCACCTGCCGCCGAGTGCTTCAGATATGTCCAGATCCGGCATTGGCTAACTCCTCTACTAAAGAACAAAGCCCACGGGGTGGATAAAACGACCTTTGAGAGGGTGTGTCTTCGTGGGACACCGACACCAGGCCTTATCTCCACGATTTATGCTCACCTGACCTCATTACCAGCCAATCTGAAACATGGATGTTAGGGCGAGCGCTGCACGCCCGTCTCACAGCATTTCACCTACCTCCATGGCTGAATGCAGCCGTCATCCATCTTCCCTCAGGGCTGCTTCCAGCTGCCGCCCTTCCCCCAATGCTTCCTCCTTGCATGGTCAGGTGCGCACACGTCTCCGTCCACTAGAGGGCGAGCGCACAGGATCCCTGAGATTTAAAGGGCCTGTGCAGCACTGATTGGTGTTTATGTCATCCAATCCTGCATCATCTTCCCCTATTTAAACAGGCACTTCCTTCCTTCAGTGCCGGATCTTGGTCTCTCCATGCTTGTTGAAAGTCAGACATACTTGGATTGCTCACCTGTGTACCGACCTCTGCCTGTCCCCGACTCTGAACCTTTGCTGCCTGCCCTGACCTCGGCTACTCACCTTTTCTGTGAACCTGTGCTGCCAGCCCCGACCTCTGCCTGTACTTACTACGCCTTTTGCCTGCCACTTGTGTACCTCGCTGAACCTCGGCTGACTGTGGGACTGGGCAGCTGTTGGGGGGTAGCGACATGGGTGTCACTCGCCGCACAAGACCAACCTGCCTTGCGGTGGGCTCTGGTGAATACCGGTGACCCCTTAGACTCCGCTCCCCTGACACGGTACCCGCCATCGGTTCCACAGTTAAAGCGGATCCACACCCGAGTCCGCTCCATCCGGTCCGTGACAGTAAGATCCGGCCATGGATCCCGCTGAGGTGCCGCTGCCGGATGCCACTAAATTGCCTGCTATAGTGGCTATGCAGTCCCGCCAGATTAATCAACTCTCTGCCATGCAGCAATTATTAACGATTCAGCAACAGCAAGTTCCATCACCGGCTCCAGCATTGCTGCCACAGCCCCCGGTAGCATCTTCTGCCAGAGTCCGTCTCTCCTTGCCGGCTAAATATGATGGGGACACCAAGTTATGCCGAAGGTTCCTTGCCCAATGTTCCCTGCACTTGGAGTTGTTGGCGGATCTATTCCCCACTGAACGAGCTAAGGTGGCCTTTGTTATCAGTTTGCTTTCTGGAAAGGCTTTGGCCTGGGCCACTCCCTTGTGGGATCGCAATGACCCTGTCTCCTCCAGTATTTACACCTCTGTCTCTGAGTTTCGCCAGGTCTTTGAGGAACCTGCCCGGGCTTCATCTGCTGAATCGTCCCTTCTGAACTTGGTCCAGGGCGAGTTGTCCGTTGGTGAATACGCCATTCGGTTCCGCACTCTTGCCTCCGAATTGTCTTGGAATAATGAGGCCTTGTGTACCTCCTTCAAGAAAGGACTTTCTAGTAAAATTAAGGATGCTCTTGCGGCTCGTGACTTGCCTTATCTCTCAACGATCTCATCCATCTGGCCACACGCATTGATGTGCGCTTTACTGAGAGGCGTGAGGAATTCCGCCAAGAAAGAGACTCTCAGCGCCCTAGGAGGGCATCCCGTTTGGCTCCAGTATTTCAAAACCCTTTGTCCGCACATGTACCTCCCAGTGAGGAGGCCATGCAGAAGAACATCACCGTCATGTCCGGCAAGTCCTGTCTCGTCTCCGTCAACACCATCTTTACCCCAAGCTGAGAAGTGTCTATTTGATCAAACCGCCTTACCCTTTCTTGGATATATTGTCTCAGCTCGTGGCCTTCAGATGGACCCCAGCAAGTTGAATGCAGTTCTGGATTGGCCCCGTCCTATTGGCCTGCGAGCTATTCAACGTTTTCTGGGCTTCGCCAATTACTATCGGCAGTTTATTCCTCACTTTTCCACTGTAGTGGCGCCTATTGTGGCCCTCACAAAGAAGAGCGCCAATTCGAAGTCTTGGCCTCCTCAGGCGGAAGAGGCCTTCATTGCTCTTAAAAAGGCCTTCTCTTCTGCACCAGTGTTGTCTAGGCCAGATCCATCTCGGCCTTTCGCCCTAGAAGTAGATGCCTCCTCCATTGGAGCTGGAGCGGTGCTCACTCAAAAATCGTCTACTGGCGGAATTCTCACCTGCGGGTTCTTTTCGAAGACCTTTTCGCCAGCGGAGAGGAATTACTCCATCGGAGATCGGGAGTTACTCGCCATCAAGTTGGCGTTGGAGGAGTGGAGACACCTCTTAGAAGGTTCTGCCCATCAAGTATCCATCTATACTGATCACAAAAATCTATCTTATTTAGAAACTGCCCAGCGATTGAATCCATGACAAGCTCGTTGGTCGTTGTTTTTCGCTCGATTTGATTTTCAAATCTACTTCCGGCCAGCCGCTAAGAACATCAGGGCAGACACCCTTTCTCGCTCCTCTGACATCTCTGGTGTTGAATCCACTCCACAACATATCATCCCGCCTGAACGCCTTGTCCACTCTGCCCCCGCTACTCTTGTACAAGCACCGCCGGGAAAGACCTTTGTGCCAGCCCGCCAACGTCGCAAAATATTAGAATGGGGGCATTCTTCCCATGTAGCCGGCCATGCCGGTATCAGGAAGTCTTGTTCTATCATTTCTCGATATTATTGGTGGCCTTCTTTTGAAAAGGATGTGACCGAATTCGTTCAGGCCTGTACCACCTGCGCTCGCGACAAAACCCCTCGCCAAAGACCTGCTGGCCTACTCCACCCACTTCCTATTCCGGATACCCCATGGACACACATTGCTATGGACTTTGTTACCGACCTCCCTTCTTCGCATAGCAATACTGTAATTTGGGTGGTAGTGGATAGGTTTTCTAAGATGGCACATTTTGTTCCTTTGCCCGGCCTCCCGTCAGCTCCTCTGTTGGCAAAATACTTCCTGAAGCATATCTTTCGACTTCATGGTCTACCTACACATATTAGGCTTGATTCAGAGAGACATAACAAACCAGTCGTATCAGTGCCGCTCTTTGTATTATTTTCGAACGTGCGCGCTCTCGTATGCATATGCGAGTGATTCTTTGCATTTATTCGTTTCCTTCGGTAAAGTGGCCATCCGTTCGTAAGTTAAAGTACGAGATCGAGTATGTCATTTATGCGCGTGACTTTTCCGATTCCTTTTCTCTGGTTGCAACGGCAGCATTCGTTTTTAACACTTTCCCATCGTCTACCTCAACGAATCCCTTGCGTTTCCCGAGCAACTTTAATCGAATTTTTCTATAAATAATCGTCTGGACCCACAAACTTACGATCCTGCACCTGCGCAAATACAGACTTAAATCATTAAACTGTTCGCACACATATATGTGTTCCCATATCTAGCACTAACAAGCTCACCCCAACCACTTCCTGCTTAGTTTTTTCTTCATTTAGCGCACCTTAAAGCTCACCCCAACCACTTTCTGCTTAGTTTGTTCTTCATTTAGCGCACCTTAAAGCTCACCCCAACCACTTTCTGCTTAGTTTTTTCTTCATTTAGCGCACCTTAAAGCTCACCCCAACCACTTCCTGCTTAGCTTGTTCTTCATTTAGCGCACCTTAAAGCTCACCCCAACCACTTCCTGCTTAGTTTTTTCTTCATTTAGCGCACCTTAAAGCACACCCCAACCACTTCCTGCTTCTTTTTTTCTTCATTTAGCGCACCTTAAAGCACACCCCAACCACTTCCTGCTTCTTTTTTTCTTCATTTAGCGCACCTTAAAGCACACCCCAACCACTTCCTGCTTCTTTTTTTCTTCATTTAGCGCACCTTAAAGCACACCCCAACCACTTCATGCTTCTTTTTTTCTTCATTTAGCGCACCTTAAAGCACACCCCAACCACTTCCTGCTTAGTTTGTTCTTCATTTAGCGCACCTTAAAGCTCACCCCAACCACTTCCTGCTTAGTTTTTTATTCAGTTAGCGCACCTTAAAACTTACCCCAACCACTTCCCGGTCATGTCAATGTTGCTTTATTCAACAGTAATTTACACTTTGTTTCTTGACAATGTATTTGTGCTAATAATTGACAGAGGAATTATTGGGTATTTTTCGGTGGTTTATTAGTGTAACCAGCCATTTTAGTGTGGGTTATTTTTTTTTTGGCTTATTGTTAATTTACTAAGATTTTAAAGATGTAATTAAAAACTATTTACAAAATCTGTGAAATGTTAAAATTTAACAAATAAATATTTTAAAACTATATACAAATAAACTGGGCCAGGACCAAGGACACTACTCTTCATCTTCTGTTGTACCCAACGTGTCACGCATCGCGTGCAGATCAGCCACCAACTCAAGGACCCTCCGATTCAGCTCCGCCAGTCTTTGACGTGTGGTCCCTGTTACAATTTTTAGGCCAAAAATTAGTTGGCTAACTATACATGTTTGTCACCTGTGGATTTAATGTTTATTAGTTTAACAAACCACGAAAAGCGACATGTAATTATTTAAAGTCATTAATCCAATGAAGTGGGCACAGGTAAGTCTGTCAAGTCATTAATCCAATGAAGTGGGCACAGGTAAGTCTGTCAAGTCATTAAGCTAATGAACTGGGCACAGGTAAGTCTGTCAAGTCATTAAGCTAATGAAGTGGGCACAGGTAAGTCTGTCAAGTCATTAAGCTAATGAAGTGGGCACAGGTAAGTCTGTCAAGTCATTAATCCAATGAAGTGGGCACAGGTAAGTCTGTCAAGTCATTAAGCTAATGAAGTGGGCACAGGTAAGTCTGTCAAGTCATTAATCCAATGAAGTGGGCACAGGTAAGTCTGTCAAGTCATTAAGCTAATGAAGTGGGCACAGGTAAGTCTTCGAGTGCCATTGCCTAGGGCTTTATGGATTTGTGTGTTCAGGTCAAGTAACACAGAAATGTCACTAATGACATGAATACTTACTTGGTTGGTGGCCGATAGATGGCTCATTGGGGACAACAGGATGTCCTTGGTCCTGGCTCTGCTGTGAAGAACTGCCTGTAGAAATTTAGAAAATATGCTCAGTTTTAAGGTCTGATTCAGCAGTCCTCCAATGTTTTGTTTAAAGTCTGGGTACCATCACTCACCTTCTCCAGGTTCTTCTTCGTGCATTTCTGCTGCCTCCTCCTCCACTACCTCACCCGCTCCCGAAGCATCTTCAAAAAAAGAAAAAAGGATTCAGTTTGTTGCTATCAGGAGCAAACATGTATATGTGTGTGCGTATACATGAAGAGTGACATACCAGAGGCTCCCGCATGCGTGGCAGGGTACGACTCCCTGCCCACGCTGTGCCCCCCTCCTCTGTGGTAAGGTCCAGGGGCTGGTCTGAGGAGGCCACAGAGGAGGGGTCGGACCGTCGCCCTGGAGATCCACCACCTTCACTCCCAGCTGCAGAATCATGCAGCACTGGTCGGCCTGTGCGCCTCTGGGTGCGGCGAATTCGGTAATCCATTTCCAACACTAGAAAAGAAAAGGCATTCTAAGTAAAGGCCTACCTTCTGTCTTATTACATATTGCATGCAATCGCAATGTACTTACTTGGAAAATGTAGACGCCGAAGCAGGGCACGCAGCCCCCCAAGAGGCAGAACAAGGTCCCGCAGCCCCCCTAGACGCCGAAGCAGGGCACGCAGCCCACAAAGAGCCAAAACAAGGTCCCAAAGCCCCCCAAGAGTGGCCCAAAAAAAAAACAGAAGAGGGCCGGCCCTGCAAGATCGCCCTCACCCTTGGTCCGCCCTACTACCTCCAAGGGCAGCACTACTTCAGCCTCAGAACTAAACTCTCCTGCTCGCCCACATTTGGCACCGGCACAGGTGAAAAGGCAAGGTTACTATGCCACATCCACACCTGGGACTTCTGTGGCCAGCCAGGCCAGAACACCCAGTCCCTTGCCCAGTCCTGTCCAATCCCCAGGCAGCCACCATTCCCTGCATTATCCCCCCCCCAAACCCAGGCAAGGATGTCACCCCATTTGGATGACACCATGGAGGAGCCACAACCCCAAACAACAGGGCACACATTGCGAAGAGGGCAGTTGAGTGGGCGTTTTGGTGAGGGCCAAATTATGGCCTTGGCTAGTGGCCTGACCTTAGTTTATGAGGAGCTATATGGGCGCAAATCCAAAAACACCACCAAACAGCGCAGAGTAAACATCTTGGCCGACCTAACCAGACAAGTGAATGCAGCGGGGGAAGAGTTAAAGGATGTTGTACAGGTTCAGCGCAAGATATCGGACCTCAAATATGCTGCGCGGAAGAAAGAAAATCAAAGGCGGATTTACAGGTAAAAATGTTAGCTTTATGATTTGACTTGATGTTGTATTGGCCACCTTGTTCTAAATTTGCCTAACTATGTTTTGCAGCATGAAAACTGGAGGAGGATTTCCCTCCAAACTCAAGTTTACCCCGGCTGAGGAGATGATTTTGGGATTGATGCATCCAGTCGCCGTCGAGGGCCACGCGGCCCTAAGGGACACAGATTCACCGACCCGTCCTGCAGGTGAGTAAGCTTTATGTGACCTTTACAATTAGTGAGCATGCACAATTAGCCAGTAACACATCTGGGAAGCCGTGCACCTAGGCTGTGGCTTGTAGGGGATTTCTGTGTTGGGCCAGGGTGTGGCATGTGTGTGGCCAGTTAACTTCTGATTTTTTGGCCACATACAAGACGTGAATGAACATTGAACCCGAGTTTCCAAGTTTGCTGGTTCCCATTAACCTGGCAGTTATGTCTTTACACTCCATGACATCACACACTTCAATCTTGATCTGTTGTCTACTTGTGTGTGAGCTGGGGTTGGTTAAAATGCAAAAAACAGGCTTGGTTTGAATTAGGAAAACATACATTGCTAGGCCTCCAAAAAACCAGGTCCCTGCTATGTCCAGGCTGAGTGTGTACACTTCAACCGGACCTTCAGTGTGATTTAATGAAAAGCCCAAAGTCTGATAAAACAGTTCCCCAGCATGTAAAATTAATATATTTTTCTGTTTTAGTCACTAAGTTATTATTCTTTCCCCCACTGGGCTGCAACTCTGTTCAGGAATTTTGGATACGGGCGCCGCCATCTTGACTCAGAAGCATCACACTTACTGAGGAGAGAAGAGTGGGATAAGGTACAGGGGGGCGGGTTATAGCTGTTCTTTGCTCAGACAGAGCAGAGCTGGGGTCAGATAACGGTCAGCAGTCCAAGAATGCAGAGCAGCACAGTCAGGAGGCACTTCCTGTTTGCAGGCTGCCTGATAAGATGGCGGCTTCCATAAGCCGCCATCTTGGATGTTTAAAGGCTCATAACATGCAGTAGATGCAGGTAGGATGATTTTTAATGTGGACAATCTGTATGTACAGGGTGTGGGAAACATATAAGATAGACTCTTATTCAGAGTGAAGGTCCGCTTTAATGGCCTATAAGGGATGTGGTCAGCCACAGAACAAGCAGAACTTGAATGTTTGGCTTAGTTGAGGTGAACAATGTGGAAGTAGTTAGAGCCAAAAAATTATTAAAGATAATGGCATGGAAATTGAAGCTTATTTGTCACCGTTGTTGTAGTGCCCATGACAGCTTTGACCCGTTAACTAATTCTGCATATGTCTTTTGACCCGTCAACAATGCATAGGTGTGTGTTTACATAGTGTCTTTGCTTCTCATGCAGGCCAGCATCATCCCTCAGCTACTGTGGAATCCACTGCCAGTTTGGACATGCCGTCAACTTCCGTGCAGCCTAGGAGGGAGGATCCGATATATTCGGTAAGTTTAGGGAGCAAATGTCGGTTATCCATGTTACTTTGCATGTTACTACTAACAGATTGACATATGTAGTGGCCAAGCTAACATATAATTTGTCTCTGTCCATACAGTCCCACACACTCATGGATGAAATCCAGGAGCTGGAGGAGGATGGATCCTTTATGGGCCTTTCAGAAGATCTACCCCTGGGACAGAATCTGCAACTGGCCCAAAATGTTTCAACCCCAACTCCGCAGCAGCAGAGGGAAGCTGGCTGCATGGTGGCTGCACATCATGGCCAGCATGCACAGACTGACCCTCAAGTCCCCAGTGTTCTCTCTGCTGCTGAGGATTGGGAAAGCATGCCTGTGTCTGTTGAGGGGCCCAGACCAACCTCATCGGCACGACCCCGAACCAGGGGATTGGGGAGGCGGAATCCGCTACGGCGCAACCAGGGGAGGGGCATGGCAATTTTGGACGCATGGCACCACGAGAGGGTTACCTTCCAGCACCAAAACCAAAGGAACCGAGAGGCACTGCATGGCCGGATCGAGACCCTAAATAGTACATTACAGGCTGTGCAGACAGAATTGCGGACCCTCAACAGCCACATGGAGACTGCCAACAATGACAACCGTGCCTACAGGGGTGAAATGGTAACTATCATGCGAAACATTTTGGACCAGTTGCAGATTCAGAATGCCACACAGACCCACGTTAGGTCCAATCAGCAAGGGCCACCACCTGGGTACTATGGCCATCACCCATATTAATGTCTCCACACCCTGAATCTGTCCAACATCTTTGCTCTAAATCCCCCCTGTATTGACTTGTCTGGTGAGGCAAACCAAGATACCCTTGGTGTATGCCTTGGGTTGTGTGGTTTGTATTTGCGCCCATATAGCTCCTTAGAGTGGTGAGGTAGGCCACTAGCCAAGGCCATATCTGAATACTCACTGAACGTGCCACTCAAGCTTCTACACCTGTGGCAGTGGCAAATGTTGGCAAGCAGGATTTTTGTTGGTTTTTATTAGTGGCATGGTTGATCTAACCATTAATCCTTTGCTGTTACATATATTTTGTTTGCAAATTGGAGTGAGCAGCAACTCCAAGTTTGTTCTGTTATTTTTTCCAAATAAACAGTTAAAGACACCTGTGGCTCAGAAATTTGTTTGTCTCTTTTTTTGTTGTCACAGAGAAAAATATACTTGGACATTCACACAGTTCACACATCCAAAAAAGAGAGTCGTAAAGCATTAGGCCTGTGGTGAGTAATTACTTCATTACTTAGTTGTACACAACAAACAAAACGAAACATACACAAAGGGAAACCAAACAAAATCAACAACACAATGTTAAACAAAGGCAAATACAGGTTAAATTAAGCAAAATGGGTCGCTATCAAATTAGTCCGCACACTTTGGCCGGACACACTACTGTGTGTGCCCAGAAATGTGTCCTCCTGGTCTTCGCTGGGTGGAGAGGGAGCCAAATCTACATACCGGGGGACCCGTTGTGAAATTGCTAAATTGTGCAGAACCGCACAGGCCATTATTATGTCTATGACCTTTTTAGGATCATATTGCAGGGCGCCCCCGGTATGATCCAAACAACGAAACCTAGTCTTCAAAAGACCAAAGGCCCTCTCTACCACAGCCCTGGTCTTGCAGTGCGCACGGTTGTAGGCATCCTGGGAGGCATCCTGGGGCCAGAGTACTGGCGTCAAGAGCCACGGCAGCAGCGGGTATCCTGAATCACCTTATACATAAGATTAGAAAAAAAACATGTAAGACCATAAACGCACCAGCAACATCAATAGGAGCCTATTTGTCAATTGTGTGATCAACATGAGCCAACATTTGCCACTGTCCCAGTCCCAAACTAAACATATGTCCTAGAGGTTTAAAAAAGTACAACATACAAAGAGTGAGGATGATGGGCAATCATACATAAGGATCCCAGCTCTGGGTTTCAAAGTGTGCTTAGGATGTAGGTTTGGATGACCCCTTATATGCTTTGTGTGAGACCAAAACAGCAGAAACACGCCACATGCACTTTATCCCGCTCTCCTCTCGTGTGGAAGTGCAAACCAGCTAAGCAAAGATGGGTCCTAAACTATGCTAAAGTTAAGTGCACTATTCCACACGAGGGTGGTGGAAGAGGGATTATTAAATTAGACACACAGATAATTTATAATGTGGCTAATGCAGGGCAAACTTGGGCAAATGCTTGGTTGGTTAATAACTGACATTCAAGTGTGGTTTAACATGGCAAGAAGGTTGTTGAAGGTGTAATTTTTGCAGACATTACAGAAAAATGCTAATTCCAAACAAACATCCACAACTACATTATGTGGTTTATGTTAACTTACCAAGGAGCCATGCCCCGGAAAATTCCCCAGACTCAAACCGTCGGTACAATCCTGATCGTCTAAGGATGTACGCATCAGGGGCTGAGCCTGGGTAGCCAGCGAGTACGCTAAGGAACCGCATGTCCGGGGCCACCACTGCCTGCACATTCAAGGAGTGGCCCATTTTGCGGTTCCTGGTAAAAAAGGAACAAAAGAAAACATTAGCAAGGCTTTGGGTAAAAGTAACACACACATTTCGATCAGGAGGGAGCTTTACAAGGAGGGAGCATTACAAGGAGGGAGCATTAAAAGGAGGGATTATTACAAGGAGGGAGCTTTACAAGGAGGGAGCATTACAAGGAGGGATATTTACAAGGAGGGAGCATTACAAGGAGGGAGCATTACAAGGAGGGAGCATTAAAAGGAGGGATTTTTACAAGGAGGGAGCATTGCAAGGAGGGAGCATTACAAGGAGGGAACATTACAAGGAGGGATTTTTACAAGGAGGGAGCTTGACAAGGAGGGAGCATTACAAGGAGGGAGCATTACAAGGAGGGATATTTACAAGGAGGGAGCATTACAAGGAGGGAGCATTACAAGGAGGGTTAACACAAAATGAACAAATCTTATAAATTTAAATACTTACCTGTATATGTACTCGTCGGCAGCCGGAGGCACCAGGGCGACGTGGGTACAGTCAATGGCACCAATGACGTTGGGCATGTCGGCGATATTATAAAAACCAAGCTTAATGGCGTTTCTGGCTACCATATGATCTGGGAAAAAAATATATTTGGGGGTTAGGGTAGCCATGCCTTCCAAAAAATGGGATAGTGCGCGGCTCAGCGTAGGCTGTGACATCCCCACGGAGAGGGCACCCAGCCTCTGGAACGAGCCGTTCGCCAAAAATTGCAGGCAGCCAAGCATCTTGGTCATACCTGAAATTGCATGCCCCTTCCTTGTGGTGCGGGCTAACCATGGCCGCAGCTCACTATACAATTTATGGAGGGAAGCGCGATTAAGCCTGGTCAGCTCGAACAGCTCAACGTCATGCATGCCATTGATGTTCATGCGTCGCCGCTGGTGCAATCTGGCCTCTGACCTCAGGATCACATCAATGCCAAACAGAAGAAGAGCTTGATGCTCTTCAAAGTCACTCTCCATCACGCTTGGCCGCCTAGTACCGAGGTCAAAAAGGTGCCGTAAGACGCTCGACAAGGAAATGACTATATGGGCGTCGGAATACTTGGCAATCAGCTCTCTGAATTAATCGCCAGCCCATTGCAATGACGTAAATAATTTGACCGATCGAAACATTTACGATTTCGAAGGAAAAAAGTCCCGAAGTAGCGTAAAACAACAAATTTGAGTTCGATGGACGAAAGAACATATACGTCTATGTTCGAACGTTCGTGCGAGTCGAAAATGGCCAAAAAAAAAGGAAAAAAGACAAACACCCAACAAAACTTTCGATTTCAAATACGAAAATAATGACATGTGGGATTTTGAATCGACCCTATTGTGTCTGACAGAGGTGTGCAGTTTGTGTCCAAGTTCTGGAGAGCTCTTTGTAAACAAATGAAAATTAAACTGGACTTTTCCTCCGCTTATCATCCCCAGTCTAACGGCCAGGTGGAAAGAGTCAACCAGATTCTCGGGCATTATCTTCGCCATTTTGTTTCAGCGCGTCAATATGATTGGGTCGATCTGTTGCCTTGGGCGGAATTCTCGTATAATTTTAAGGATTCTGAGTCCACAAGGATGTCCCCGTTTTTGGTGGTGTACGGCCGTCAACTCCTTCCGCCTTTGCCTTTATCCACGTCCTCCAGAGTGCCCGCCGTGGATGATCTCACACAGGATTTCTCCACCATCTGGCAAGAAACACAGTGTTCCCTTTGTCAAGCTTCCGCCCGCATGAAGGTTAGCGCTGATAAAAGGAGAAGAGCTCCGCCTGTTTATTCTCCAGGAGATAAGGTGTGGCTGTCGGCAAAATACATCCGCTTCAAAATTCCTAGCTACAAATTGGGCCCCCGTTACTTGGGGCCATACAAGATCAAACAACAGATCAATCCAGTTTGCTATAAGCTTCACCTACCGACTTCATTGCGAACTCCCAATTCTTTTCACGTCTCTCTGTTGAAGCCAGTTATTGTCAATTGATTCTCTCCTAAAACTTTGGTGCCTGCCCCAATCTCGGGCACCGAGGATACCTTTTCAGTGAAGGAGATTCTGGCTTCTAAGCTCTCCAGAGGAAAAAGATATTTCTTGGGCGGCTGGGAAGGCTGTGGACCTGAAGAAAGATCTTGGGAGCCCGAAGAGAATATTCTAGACCGTAGTCTCATCTCAGATTTTCTTGGTCCCAAGAAGAAGGGGAGACCCAAGGGGGGGGTACTATTAGGGCGAGCGCTGCACGCCCGTCTCACAGCATTTCACCTACCTCCATGGCTGCATGCAGCCGTCATCCATCTTCCCTCAGGGCTGCTTCCAGCTGCCGCCCTTCCCCCAATGCTTCCTCCTTGCATGGTCAGGTGAGCAAACGTCTCCGTCCACTAGAGGGCAAGCGCACAGGATCCCTGAGATTTAAAGGGCCTGTACAGCACTGATTGGTGTTTATGTCATCCAATCCTGCATCATCTTCCCCTATTTAAACAGGCACTTCCTTCCTTCAGTGCCGGATCTTGGTCTCTCCATGCTTGTTGAAAGTCAGACATACTTGGATTGCTCACCTGTGTACCGACCTCTGCCTGTCCCCGACTCTGAACCTTTGCTGCCTGCCCTGACCTCGGCTACTCACCTTTTCTGTGAACCTGTGCTGCCAGCCCCGACCTCTGCCTGTACTTACTACGCCTTTTGCCTACCACTTGTGTACCTCGCTGAACCTCGGCTGACTGTGGGACTGGGCTGCTGTTGGGGGGTAGCGACCTGGGGGTCACTCGCCGCACAAGACCAACCTGCCTTGCGGTGGGCTCTGGTGAATACCGGTGGCCCCTTAGACTCCGCTCCCCTGACACGGTACCCGCCATCGGTTCCACAGTTAAAGCGGATCCACACCCGAGTCTGCTCCATCCGGTCCGTGACAATGGATATATGATGAAATGGGAAACGGACTGGAATCTAGTCCTGGAAAGGAAGGTATGGACGGACATCTGGGCAGGGATTAACAAATGTTCTATAAACATCACCACATTAGAAGCGGCCTACAAGATGCTTACAAGGTGGTACCTGGTACCGTCCCGCGTGGCTAAAGCTGTCCCAGGGTATCCGGCCACCTGCTTCCGAGGTTGTTCCGCGGAGGGGACGGTCCTCCACATTTGGTGGGAATGCCTGAAGGTTAAGAGGTTCTGGTCTCGGGTCTTTGGCCTGCTATATAGTCTCCTACATGTAAATTTACGCTGTCCCCCTCCTCCGCACTTGTTGCCGCCCCCCCCTAGGTCCCTTGCCCCCCCTTACCCCCCTTCTGACACCAGGGGGGTGGCGGTGTAGAGAACATGTGGCAGGTGAGGATAATCCACCTGCCTGACAACTTGAGTAAGGATGATCACTAGTTCATAGGTGATAGCTTTAAGTTGCTCATGTTGGTACGTCATTAAACTTTAGGAGCCCAAACATTCTAAAAGTGCCTGACAACTTGAAAATGACATAACTGTATGAGTCACAGTATGAAGACGACAATTCATGTTCTGTAACAGTTTATTTGTAAATGACCAAAATGTCGTGCTGTATATCTTTTATACCAAAACATTTCAATAAAAAGACTGAAACAGAAAATCGTCAAGCAAGCTTTTGCTAGAGCTAAAAAGTTCAATAGATCGGAATTGTTGATACCTCGTTCTAAAAAATCAAAACGATCAAGTGATACCACGGAGGTGGTTCGATTTGTCACAGATTTTAACAAACAGTGGAAACAGATTCATGGCGTATTAGTGGGCCCCAGAGCCCGAATGACAGCCCGTCGGGCTCCAAATCTTAGGGACCATCTCTGTAAGAACCACTTTAATCCAGTGGGCACTTGGCTCTTGGGTAGACAGACATCAGGATGTTTTCCATGTAGGAACTGTTCAGTATGTGGACACATTGAGAAAACCACTCATTTCATTAACCTACAGAATGGAAGGACCTTCAAGATTAACTCTTTTATTAATTGCAGGACCCAGTCTGTTATTTATTTGCTGAGTTGTGGCTGTCCAATGGCGTACGTTGGGGAAACCCAGAATGCTCTCAAGACGAGAATTCAGGCACATTTGTCAAACATCCGGTTGGCAAGCAGGGACAAAAGGACAGGTAAGACTATTTCATTTTCATTTCTATTCCATTTTCTGGAACGACATGGGGGGACCCCAAATCCCTGAGAGTGGTGGGCATAGAAAAGGTACATATGGGCTCACGGGGTGGGGACCTGAAACGTCGTCTCCAACAGAGAGAATTTAGATGGATTTTTCCAGTTGGATACTCGTAGTCCAAGGGGCTTAAATGAGGATTGGGCCTTTACCCCATTCTTGGGTTAGATCATTAACAGCCTGCTTCTTGGGGTGCCTTAATGAGCGCTTGAGCATGTAGTTCCCATAGGGAGTTGGGAAGCTTGGAGGACAGTGGAATATATTCCTGGGCGTGCACGTTCTCTTTAGTATGTAGATGGCACTTTTTGGGTTTATCATACTCTGGGGGATGGTTTTGTTTCAGCTGGGTTAATATCATAACTTTGGCCTAGTCATCTAAATGGTATTGGATGACTGTAGGCCTCGTAATATTGGGGTTTGGCAGTGAGGATTGGTATTGGATTAAGTTAAATAATATGACACAGTATAATTAGTTCATCTTTGTTTCATATGTTCCGTTTAGTTTTTTCTGTTTTTAGAGATTCAATAGTCACTTGGTGAATGGTGTGCACTTTTTTATTGGGAGTCTTTCACATTAGGAGACGTCTGCCCTTGAACTCTGCCTCAAACTATGAAGAGGACACGCTCCGGCATCCATGCTGTTTGTATCTATACTTTTATTGCATCAGAGGTTATAAAGCTGCCTCTAATCCAATGAGGGGAAAACGAGGAGAAAGTGTAGCCTGAAAGGCATTCATCAGTTGTTTAGCTTCAATAGCAAGTTATCCCACATAACTATCATTGGAAATATCTGATATAAATATGCAGATTTGATGCCTGACTATTGATAGATGTTATAATCCTTGGGACATATAATGTGGCAAAAGGTCCCCCTCTTGGAAAGGTTGTTATTACATATATTTTTTAATGTCTTATTATGTGCACTTTTTCAGCTGGGAAAGTCCCATCGATTATATCACACGACAAGCCCTGCTCTGCAAGGAGCTTTAGGCCCCATACCTCTATATCTTCATATTATTTAATATAGATTATAGGGCACAGACAGAGTAGAGTGCCCATTTTTATTGATTTGTCCAATAAGATCATTGCTGGGACTTATAGGTCTGTATATATTAGGCACAATAGTAATTGTCATGCCATCTTGGGCTATATTAGAAGTATTAATCCCTTATACCTTTAATTATGTTCTTTAAATATTTATTGAGTAATGCAAGTTAAAATTGTAGATACATGTCTTTGTGCTTGTCCTCATCTCTTTGAGGTTCAATTATGTGCACACGCCTCCAGATGAGGGATGCATCGCGGCCGCGCATGTGCGCCCTCTCCCTATGGGGCGCCCCTGCCTTGAGGCCATTCCCGCATGGATGTGCGCAACGCGTGCCCGTCATGCTCACGGCTTACTGCGCTAGTTGCGGGATGTGGCTGGTGCGCGGGGTATGGGGCGTTTCATGGTCTGAGGGGGCACAGTGGTTGGTGTGGGTTGGGTGGTCTCTGTTTGGCCGCCTCCACACTGCACCTTCACGGCCGCTTTCTTTCTGCATCTGACGGCCACCGCACGTGACACAGCGTCAAGCTAGCCGCGTCACTTCCGGCTGGACGGGCTATGTAATTTCCGCCGCGTCCCGCTGGAACGCGAATGCTTTCCAGATTAATTTGCCGAGTTGCGGTTGGCCTAGAGGCGAAGGTGGCAGGTATAAAGACATGTGTTCAGTAAGTAGTTGGTTCTTCTCACCCAGGGAAGCGGCACGGTCGGCCGCGTGCGCAGGTGTCCCACCTGCTAGTCCCCTGCTCCATATTGCGTGTCTTGGACCTTGTTGCCAGGCTTACGGTTTTTATATATTTTATTTATTCACTGTTTGATATTGTATTCCATGCCAGCACATTTGCATTCACAGGTGTCCATGATCAGTCGGTTTAGCGTGTTTTCTAGTGTATGCTGCTATGTTTATGTGGACATTTTGTGTATTTATCAATATTAGTTTTTCTTATTAATGCATATATATATATATATATATATATATATATATATATATACATATATATATTTTTTTTTTTCTCTATGCATCATTTTGCTGAATTGTCATTACATTTTGTAATTTATGCACAGTCACTTTATGATTGTTTGATATTGTGGTTAGGTAGTTTTTACATTTAGTCTGTGGTTTTTTGTGCTGGCACAAAATTATGTATTTATCTTAGTCCTTGCACGTTCAGAATCAGGGAGTTTCCCAGTTATTGACTGCTTTTTATATCATTGTGAGCACTGGAAGTATTAGGGGATGCGCAGTGTTTTTAATTTGTCGGTCTTGTTTTGTATGTTGTTTGGCTTACTCTAATAAAATTATGTATTATTTTGTTTTACATTCTTTGGTTCAATTATTGGTGCTCCTGTCATTAGGGTGAAGTGGGATTGTATTCCCTGAGCCCATTGGTGTTTTGTGCCATTTTTTTTTTAACCCCCAGATATGATAATGCCCCCGGGGCCCATTGAAAGGGAAAGTTGGATTGGAGCGACCTCCAAGCTTGAGGAGGGATATTTAGATTTAGCCCCACAGATTTATCCTTGTTGACTTTAAGGCCTGAGATCTGTGAGAATTCTTCTAGTAGATGGAGGGCATTAGGTAGCGAGGTATGAGGTTGTGAGAGGACTAACAGAATGTCATCTGCGAAAAGGCATGCTTTGTGATGGTATCCCGCTAACTCCACTCCTTTTATATCCGGGTGTGACCGGATTGCGAATGCTAGTGGTTCTAGGGCCAAGACAAACAATAATGGGGAGAGTGGACACCCCTGCCGAGTGCCTCTGCTAATTGGGAATCGGAAAGATACCCTCCATATTGGACTCTCACTGATGGGGACGAGAATATGGACCGTATGCATGCTAAAAAATTATCTCCAAACCCCCATCTCTGAAGGGCAAAGGACATATAGTCCCACGATAGGGAATCAAAGGCCTTCTGCATATCTAACGATAGCAGAAGACTATGGATGCCCCTCTGTTGGGCTAGCTGAATCAGATGGGCCACTCTGCGAATGTTGTCTGAGGCTTGTCTGTTAGGTATGAACCCTACCTGGTCCTTCCCAATTAAAGCACCCAAAAATTCATTGATTCTGGAAACCAAAACCTCTCCCCAAAATTTTGAGGTCGACGTTAAGCAATAATATGGGCCTGTAATTCTGTGGATTTGAATGATCTTTCTCCGGTTTTGGAATCATACATATGAATGCTTCCAATGAGGTTTGGTTTAATGTACTCTGTTCCTTAAGGGAATTGAATATTCTCGCTAGGTGGGGCGCAAGTTCTGTGGCATATTTGTTATAGTATAGAGTCGAAAAGCCATCAGGCCCCAGTGCTTTAGAGGTCTTGAAGCTTCTGATTGCCCTTAATACTTCCGGCCTCAAGGTGCGCCTTGTGGATTTCTGGCACTTTAAGGAGCGGGATTGAGTCAAAGAATCTATCTCGGGGGAACTCGTGGGGCACTTCATAAAGTTTAGCTAGCATTTTCTTGAAAATGCCGATGATTTTGATGGGGTTGGCTGTGAGGGTCCCCTCCGCGGTCCTCAACGAGATTGGGGTCTGTCTCGGTCTGGAGTATCGAAGCCTGTTTGCTAAGGGGGTATCAGGTTTATTGGCCCTTGCATACATTTTCTGCCTACCCCATCTGAGCTTCTTTTCTGCCAGCTCGTCTAACGCTACGTTAAGCTGTATGCTGACCTCGTCCACTTTCTACTTAAGTTCCCTAGTGGGGTTCGCTTTGCAGTTGCTCTGTAGCTGCTCTAGGCTGGTTGTTTATTGGGCTATCTTTTCTGTTCTGCTCTTTTTGAGAGAGGTAGTTAATGCAATGAGTTCCCCTCTCATCACCAATTTATGAGCTTCCCAAACGCTCACCACCATGGCTGAGTTGGCGTTAATTGCAAAATAATTCTTAATAGACTGCAGAATCCGCTCGTGGGACTCTTTGTGTGTAAGCAGGGAGTCGTTTAGTCTCCATTTAAATGGTCTAGTGAGGGGGGGTAGCTATGAACCTCATAAGCACCGGAGCGTGATCGGACCAAGGTGTGGCTAGAATTTGACATTTGTCAATCATAGGAACGACATTCTGAGGCGTCATAATGTGGTCAATTCTACAAAAGGAGTTGTGGGGGTTAGAGTAAAAGGTGTAATCTTGTGTTTTAGGATTTAGCTCGCGCCATATGTCTACCAGGGTTGCATCCCTCAACATAACATTGATGCGGTGTGGAGGCTGCTGTGTTAGTGAAGTAGGCGGCTGGGAGGAGCCGCTGTTTTGTTGAAGCGATCTGTCTATCTTAGGGTCTAGCGTGATGTTAGAGTCCCCGGCCAAAATTAGTATACCTTGCCTATGTTCTTTTTTTTTTTTTAAGAGGTGTGAGAAAAAATTTGCCTGGTGGGTATTGGGTGCGTAATATGATACCAAGGTTATCTGTGTATCATTTAGGCTTCCTATTATGATCAGGTTCCGGCCAGTTGGGTCAGCTATTTGTGTCTCACATCTGAATGGGACGTTTCGCCGGAAAGCAATGGTGACACCCCTGGTTTTCTCCGTGTGGCAGGCTTTAAAAAATAAGAGATATTGCGGGCTTAAGTACTTAGGGGAGCTCGTGGTTGAGAATCTCATCTCCTGGAGGCATATGATGTCAGCTTGCATCTGCCTGTAATAGTGGAACGCCTTAGTCCTTTTGTGCGGCGAGTTAAAGCCCTGTACATTGTGTGATAACAATTTAAAGTTGAGATCGTCTTTGGTTGGCATGTTTTGATATTGGCTCATGATGGAGGTTTCACTAAAGACAGGCAGAAACAGATAATAAGGAAATGGAAGATAGATGCAGAGATAATGAGAGGGAGAGAAAAAGAAGAAGAAAAAAAAACCCAAGGGGGGCGGGGTGTTAGGCTCTAGGAAAAAGTTGGGGATCGGCAAGAGCTTGTCGGGTAAAGGGGATGGCGGTGGGAGCTACAGGTGTTGGGTGTTGGACTGCTCCCAAGTGCACCCCGTTTATCGCAGGGTCGCTCTGGGGTAGTGGCTCAGGTGTAGCCCCTTTGGTAAGGAGACAAGGAAAAGGGGGATTTGGTGACTCTCGAAGAGTCAGTGGTTGCCTTCCGGGGATACCGCACAACCGGAAGTTTTCTGGGGGGGTCGTCTCTGGGCGGGGAGTCGCCTATGCTCATGTAATCGTCTTCAGCAGCTTAAGGCCAACTCTATGTTCGTTGAAATAGGGGGGAGAGGGGTGCAGGTCCAGTCAATCTGCAGTCAGTTCTGGCCCCTGTGATCTTACTCGTATAGACCATCAAGTAGTACGTTTGCGTTGATGCTACATCTTCAGCCCAGACCAAGATTTACATATTCCTTTTCCAGCCTATTCTTAAGGGGTTAGGGGCGTCGGTCACCCCCCCGAGGGGCAGTGGAAGGGAGGCCACCATAGAATGCCAGTTATGAAGGGAGGGAAGCATTGGGGGTGCAACCCCCGTGATGGCCTCCCCCGGTCAGAGGCCAGCAACTGGAGAGGCCCAGCGCCAGTATTCCGCCCGACGCAGTCATAAGCAACATACACCTCTGGTTCGCTAAGCCCAAAGAGTTAAACCTACCGTCATTGACAGCCATCCACTATGGTCTGCAAGTGACTCATCTTGCATGGCTAGTCACACAAGGCGGTTATTGCACATGTCCAGGGGCTCACCTGAGCCATATGGCCTCCGTCACCCCCACCATCAGCGTCCACCGGCGGCCCAGTTCAGGGGCCCGCCAGCGTCATTACCGCTTACCACATGTCCAGGGGCTCACCTGAGCCATATGGCCTCCATCACCCCCACCATCAGCGTCCACCGGCGGTCCAGTTCAGGGGCCCGCCAGTGTCATTACCGCTTACCAAACCCGCGGCATCACTGACCCTTCAGGGCACTGTGGTTTTGGCAGCCAAAACCACCGCCGCACACTATAGCAAGGCCAGAACTGCAACAACAACAACAACAATTAAGTGCCTGAATGGGCCAACAATTTTAACGAATCAAAGTAAGAGAAGATACTGCCATTTCATGGTGACTAACATTACTACACTAAATAATAAGATGGTGGGGGTACCCACCACCCGTGAGCATAAAGTGGAGGGGAGATCTCCCCCCCCAACGGGAGGCGGGCGTCCCCACCCCATCTAAATCAGTTACCTCCATCCAGACCGTCGGGAGCCCCTGCAGCATCTATAAAGAGGGAAAGAAAAGGGTAAGTGGGAGCCCCTCAAGAGGGAAGGCAAGAAAGTTCCAGAATGATTCAGGTGGGCATCAAGTCTCTGGGTACTTTCATCACTAGTGGTGGACTGTTCGGCCACCGATCAAGGATCAGCCGTTGTCAAGGCGATGGGTCTTCACTGCGCGGGATGAAGTCGATGCAGGATAAGAGCGCTGGCTGCTGGACCGTTGATCCCTCCGCATGGTTCTTGGGCGTTGTTCCTGAGGTGGTCCCGGTGTGGATGGTAATTCAACTGTTGTGGTCAGTCCCAGGCGGTCTAACAGCTTGGAGGCCTCCTCTGGGGTTGTTGCTGCATGTGAGCGACCCATATATGTGAACAATAGTCTAAACGGGAAGCCCCATTTGTAGGCTATCTGATGCAATTTGAGAATCAGGAGATGTGGCTTCAGCAGGCGGTGTTTCTGTAGCGTCACTGGTGCTAGGTCTGAGTAAATCTGGTGTTTGTGGGACTGGAAGACCAAGTTGTTGTTGGCCCTGGCAGCCTGGGCGATCATTTCTTTGGTGTTGTAGAAAGTGAATTTAGCGATAATGTCTCTGGGCTGACCATCTGCTCTGGGGGGGCCCAAGGCGTGGTGGGCCCTATCCATTTCCAGACGTTCAATCGGGATTGCCGGGATTAATTCCTGAATTAAGTCCGTGATGGTGGACTTAAGGTCGACGATGGATTCTGGCAATCCTCTGAAACGCAGGTTGCTGCGTCGGGACCTATTCTCTAAGTCATCTATCTTTTGGAGGGCTGAGGACAGCTCGGCCTTATTGCTTTAGATCTCCGCGTCATGTTCTTCCAAAACAGAGGTGATGTCGGTCATTTGATGTTCCAGCTTTGATGTGCGGGACCTTAGGTCTCTCAGCTCCGTTTTAAATGTGGCGGAGAGTTTCTCAGTGGCTGTTTCTAGCTCCTGCTGTAGGACAAGTTGAAATCTTTCCAGCAGCTCCGCATCTCTTATGCCGGGGTTAGCATGCGGTGATGATGATGATGATGCAGGGATTCCGGGGTCGCCTCCCGGAATCCCAATCGTGACTCAGGCTGTGACTCCAGCAATTCCGGTGATGGTATCGGGGAGGGGGACAGCTGTGGCCTGGGAATAGGCCCTGTTGAGGTTGCCATTTTAGGGTCTGCTGCCCACGTCGGGGGCTTTGGGGTCTGCACCGGCTTTCTCCGGCCCCCTGCGCCCCTTTCGCTGCCTGAGTGTGCCTAGTGGGTGCGTGTGGCACTCAGACCTTGGGACCCTGTTGCTGCACCTGCAGTGATGCAGGGCGGTATATTATGCGTGACAAGGGGCTGCTGTATTCACGCAATGGCCGCCATCTTGATTTATGCTGGGGGTCCTGAATATGTGCGCTGTGACCCCAGTGTCCAGCTCTCCCCTCCTCCAGACCAATTCCCAGATGCTCCCAATGCTTCCAGGGGCAGACTAACCTGGGGTAGCCACTGCAGAAGCCCTCCCCGTGCTGTGCTGGTTCACTGGCTGAGAGCTGCACTGACTTCAGTATGGCGCGGTCGCCATCTTGGATGCGGCGCCCGTCCTTTCCCGCTGCTATGCTGTGAGGGGTCGGCTCCCCCTGCCTCTCCTTCGGAGCCCAAGTGATCTCGGGGGTTACCCCCGACCTTCCAGACTTAAAACCGCCGCCGCGACCGTTATAGCGGCGAAGTTCCCCGCCCAGCGAGGAGCCGGCTCAGGCTGTGGCCATTCTCGTCGTCTGCTCATGATCTTGGATGCGGCGCCCGTCCTTTCCCGCTGCTATGCTGTGAGGGGTCGGCTCCCCCTGCCTCTCCTCCGGAGCCCAAGTGATCTCGGGGGTTACCCCCGACCTTCCAGACTTAAAACCGCCGCCGCGACCGTTATAGCGGCGAAGTTCCCCGCCCAGCGAGGAGCCGGCTCAGGCTGTGGCCCAAGTGATCTCGGGGGTTACCCCCGACCTTCCAGACTTAAAACCGCCGCCGCGACCGTTATAGCGGCGAAGTTCCCCGCCCAGCGAGGAGCCGGCTCAGGCTGTGGCCATTCTCGTCGTCTGCTCATGAGCCCCCCCCCCCCCTGTGGCTATGTTACTTTTAATGTATTTCAAACTTTGCTAGTTTTACTTTCTATATATAAGTATATTCTTTGTATACAGCACGTCCTGCTCCAGATAGAATACTTACATTCGGGTACTACTCCGCCAGATGGCGCTGAACTGCAGAGACATAGAAAATAGGCTCCTCCCGGCCCCTCAAATACCCAGGGACCTCCCACAATCCCCAGATTTTCTCTGCAGTCTGGACTGCGAAGGACAAGAAGATGGCTCTCTACTCGCAGGTGAGCGGGGCGATTAGCCTGCGGCCCTGTAGGACTATTCCCACCCGTCCATCAGTAATTACCTCCCAGCCTTGGCTGCGCTGGGTGGGGTGATGGTAGGCAGCACCGCTGTTAGGTGCTTAGGAGCACTGCTCCACCGCAATCCCCCACCAAAGGGTAGGCGGCACAAGCATATGGTGAGCCTCTATGGGATGCCCCTCCCGCACTATTGCCCCTTGCCCCTGTCTATCGGTGGGCCCTATGTTAAGTGGCCGCTGTCATCCCTCACTCTCCTTGTAGCCTTCGGGGGAAAAGAGGGGGTGTGTGTGTGTATGTATGTATATGCGTGTATTGGCCTTATGCTTCATTAAATTATGCTGGGTGTCAGCCGCCGCGCTGACTTGTTTTACATTTATTACGCTTGAAATTGCCGCCGCCACCGCGCGCGTTTTTTCCTGTGTTCCGCGCTTGGTGGCGGCGTTACCTCAGGTGCCGGTGCGCCATCATTGGCTGCTTGTCACGTGTTGGCTTCACGCTCTTCAGGGGGGGGCGGGGCCTGTCTTTGGCGTGTTCCGCGTCACTGCTCATGCGGGCCCGCCCCTTGAGGTATACCGACACTTGTTTGCTTGGTTTCGGCGGTCTGTGAGTGCCCTCGCGGGCGGCTTTATTACCGTTTTTATTTATTGTATTCTTACGGCTCCCTTTGATTATGTCTTTCAGACGGGCGAATTCCTTTGGCTTCTCCCGGGCCTCTATTAGTTGGTTAACTTGTGAGGCCTAGTGTTAATTACTCCCACTTCCCTAGCGGGTTATTGGGGCATCCCGGGTTGCTGTATAGCGTTAATCCCTATTGGCCCATTAGCCTGGATTCAAAATCCCAAATGTCATTGTTTTCGTATTTGAAAACGAAAGTTTTTGTGGGTGTTTGTCATTTTTTCCTTTTTTTTGGACATTTTCAACTCGCAAGAACGTTCGAACATAGAGGCCGATTCATTAATAGCGCCAGGTAGCGACAGATGAGCGCCAGTAGCGTGATTTTCACAGCGCCAGCTAGTATTCGCTGTGCTTGGCCGGGGTTTGCTTGTTGACAGCGACTCAGTCGGTGTGCGGTAATATTGAATACGGGGTTAGGGATCGCTGTTTCACAGGTTCCGCGTTGTATGGGTGCGCCTGACAGCGAATGGCCAGAGCGAACGGCTTGCTGCAGATTCATTAACAAATCACGCTCAAAAATTTCTTGCGCTGTGAATTCCTTGTTTAAACCCCAGAGCGCTGGCGGCGATGTGTGTAAAGTAGTTTTTAACCCCCAAACAACCTTTTTTTTTTATATGTAAAAATTATACAAGTTTTTCTAAACATTTGGTAATATGAATACATGAATATCAGACCTGTAATATCAATTCTGCACATTTTTTTTTTTTTTTTTTTTTTTTACTTAAAAAAAAATCCTAACATTGCAGAAGTGGTCACAGAATTTTTGACATTAAAAAAAAAAAAAAAACATTAATAGCAATTAATCATGATTATTTAAAGATTGCTCCATTGAAATGCATTGGACCACGCCAGGGAGCGCCAGGTCATACCTGTCGGTGTGATGGGATTAGCAGCGGCGCTGTTCGTTGCAGCCGGCTACATGATGAATCCCGCGCCAGCTGACGCTCTCGCCGGCGCTAGCCTCATTTAGCGTGATAAATGCGTCATTGTGACCGCCGCCGGGCGTACTTGATTCGGTAGCCGCCGTTAGCTGGCGGTACCTGGCGCTCGTCAGACACTACCTGGCGCTAGCCCTTGATAAATAAGGCCGATAGACGTATATGTTCTTTCGTATTTCGAACTGAAATCTTTTGTTTTACGCTAGTTCGGGCCCTTTTTCATTTGAAATCGTAAATGTTTTGATCGGTCCCAATATTTACGTCATTGCAATGGGCTGTATAATCAACAAAAAAGGGAATGGATGGCACCAAACACTATTAGGCATTATATTGTCCTGGTGCCCCGCTCTGGTATAACCCAAGAAAAGTACTAAAGTGAAGAAAAAAAGGGGGGATGCTCCAAATCCCCTAGACAGGGAAAACAACCCAGAGACTAACAATGGCACTCTATTGTGTATAAATAATATTAAAGTTTATTTTGAGGTCTAAATCACATACTAAGACACATTAAAAAAAGATTTTCTTTTTAAAAAACATATAACATGTGTGTACATACTACCAACAAGAAAATGAGGGGAGGGGAGAAGGAAGGAGGGGGACTTCTACAGTTGTCTCTAAATATGTACCAGTGGGGGACTGCTAAAAAACCTATACCAATTGCTAAGTGCTTGCCACCACTGGAGCCCCCTCACAAAAAGGCCCTGGGCTATGCAATGTGCTGGCGATGTGCTGGCGATTAATTCAGAGAGCTGATTGCCAAGTATTCCGAAGCCCATATAATAATTTCCTTGTCGAGCGTCTTATGGCACCTTTTTTACCTTGGGACTAGGCAGCCAAGCGTGATGGAGAGTGACTTTGAAGAGCATCAAGCTCTTCTTCTGTTTGGCATTGATGGGATCCTGAGGTCAGAGGCCAGATTGCAACGGCGGTGACGCATGAACATCAATGACATGCATGACGTTGAGTTGTTCGAGCTTTCCAGGCTTAATCGCGCTTCCCTCCATAAATTGTATAGTGAGCTGCGGCCATGGTTAGCCCGCACCACAAGGAAGGGGCAAGCAATTTCAGGTATGACCAAGATGCTTGGCTGCCTGCAATTTTTGGCAAACGGCTCGTTCCAGAGGCTGGGTGCCCTCTCCGTGGGGATGTTACAGCCTACGCTGAGCCGCGCACTATCCCAGTTTTTGGAAGGCATGGCTACCCTAACCAACAAATATATTTTTTTCCCAGATGATATGGTAGCCAGAAACGCCATTAAGCTTGGTTTTTATAATATCGCCGACATGCCCAACGTCATGGGTGCCATTGACTGTACCCACGTCGCCCTGGTGCCTCCGGCTGCCGACGAGTACATATACAGGTAAGTATTTAATTTTTAAATTTTGTAACATTTTGAGAAAACCCTCCTTGTAAAGATCCCTCCTTGTAATGCTCCCACCTTGTAATGATCCCTCTTTGTAATGCTCCCTCCTTGTAAAGATCCCTCCTTGTAAGGCACCCTCCTTGTAATGCTCCCTCCTTGTAAAGATCCCTCATTGTAAAGATCCCTCCTTGTAATGCTCCCTCCTTGTAATGCTCCCTCCTTGTAAGGCACCCTCCTTTTAATGCTCCCTCCTTGTATTGCTCCCTCCTTGTAAGGTTCCATCATACACTATCTGAAATCATTGTGTAGTTTACATAGGATTAATTGATCCCTCCTGTTTGAAATGTGTGTGTAACTTTTAGACAAAGCCTTGCTGATGTTTTTTTTTTTAACTTTTTCACCAGGAACCGCAAAATGGGCCACTCATTAGGGTCGATTCAAAGAAACATGTAACAGCTTGGATTTGGGTGCCGATCATCCTATTTTTCCCGCACGCTCGTGCGTTCGTATGAACTTGCGAGTGATTCTATAAGCAAATACGTTTCTATCCTAAAATTTACGTCTGTTCGTATGGCAGTTCGGGAATCAGACCTATGTCAGTTTCCATCCTGAATTTTCCGTTTCATTTCTCAGGTTGCAACATTGGTTTTGCCCTTTTTCCTTTTTTGTCTGGACGTAAATCCTTCTGATCTTGCGGATGCGCACTACAAACTTACCTCATTAAAGTGCATTCTAAATATTTGGTCTTATTTTTCTTTATTTCATTCATTTTGTAGTAACCAACCATTAATGAATGCATTTGCATAAGTAAATCTTACTTTGTTTAATTTTTACTTAATTTGCATTTTTTACTTGTGGATTTAATTTTAATATTTTGGCTTCAAATGGTACAACTTAAAATTTTGTGTGTGGTTACCCACACCCTCTACATACAGATTGCTCTCAAATATAAAAAAACACCCAGCAACTTCTACATGTTATGAGTCTAGAAACAGCCAAGATGGCGGCTCAGGTATTCTGGGGCAGCCTGCAAACAGAAAGGGCCTTGTGACTGTGTTGCTCTGCATTCTTTGATTTCTGACCTTTCCGTGCCCCCAGCTCTGCTGTGTCTGTGCAAAATACAGCAGTAACCCACATCCTGCACTTTATCCCGCTCTCCTCTCCTCAGTAAGTGTGATGCATCTGACCAAAGATGTGCTTAAATAATTAAACAAAGCAAAGGTAAACAACTACACCAATAAATGCAATCTAAAAATATTATTCTAGTACATCAATTTTAAAATAAATACCAAAGGACATAAGTTTCTTTAATTAACGCAAATATATTGCAAAATAAAGGTTTACATGCAAAGGACTAACTAAGGCATACATGATTCAGGTATGCATTGCCATACAATTTATGGCCTCGGCCATGCTGATACATGCAGTTCATTGGAGCTCAAGACGCGCAGACTCCTCCACATAGCCAAAAAACCTGTTCAAGAACAGCAATACGACTGCTAAAAGGTGTCGGCAGTGGCTTTCTTTTAAAACGTATTTAGAGGTTTGAAAACTGTTCTCTGAATCACACCTAAACACATTCGATTATCCTAAGTTTTACGTTTTGATCCTAAGTTTTAGGATTTGATCCTAAGTTTTACGTTTTGATCCTAAAATTTAGGAACGAACTTGCGATGATCGTAAGAGCTAGGGATGAGCGAATCGATCCGGACGAACCCGGATTCGATCCGAATTTCAGGAAAAATTCGATTCGGATCGAATCCGAATTTCCCCGCGATTCGATCACTCGAAGTTTTCCTTTAACATCCATTCATTTACATTACAGGCATTCTAAGATGGCGGACGGGACATGTCTGGACATGTATCCCGCGCCAGTGCAAGCTGGGGCAGTCACATGCAGCCTATCAGCAGCCAGCAAGCCCGGTGACGTCACACAGCGGTATTTAACGGCGGCCATCTTGCTTTTCCTCATTTCTCTATTGCATTCGTGACAGACAGACAGAACGCTGTGTAGCTGAGGCAGTTAGACAGGCTGGAGACAGGGACAGACAGGGACAGGCTGGAGACAGGCAGGAGACAGGCAGGAGACAGACAGGAGACAGACAGAAAGCCAGGGAAAGGTAGGAAAAACGGAGCTGGCTGACAGGGAGATTTTTTTTTTTTCATCCAGCCTTTGTTAGCGTTTTCAGGCTGCTTATAGTAACTAACTGTGCATATATACTGAACTGATCTTAAGTCTGCTGTGAGGCATCCCATTCTGTGACTAAAGCAGCCTCTGTTTAAGACCATATAAGCATTTGCTCTTATCATATTTGAAATTAGGCCTGATAAAGACACTTTTGCTGGCCAAAGCACTACTGGACCCTGCCAGCTCGATTCCTGCCCGGGGCATCCCATTCTGTGACTACAGCAGCCTCTGTTTAAGACCATATAAGCATTTGCTCTTATCATATTTGAAATTAGGCCTGATAAAGACACTTTTGCTGGCCAAAGCACTACTGGACCCTGCCAGCTCGATTCCTGCCCGGGGCATCCCATTCTGTGACTAAAGCAGCCTCTGTTTAAGACCATATAAGCATTTGCTCTTATCATATTTGAAATTAGCCTGATAAAGACACTTTTGCTGGCCAAAGCCCTACTGGACCCTGCCAGGTCGATTCCTGCCCAGGGCATCCCATTCTGTGACTAAAGCAGCCTCTGTTTAAGACCATATAAGCATTTGCTCTTATCATATTTGAAATTAGGCCTGATAAAGACACTTTTGCTGGCCAAAGCCCTACTGGACCCTGCCAGCTCGATTCCTGCCCGGGGCATCCCATTCTGTGACTACAGCAGCCTCTGTTTAAGACCATATAAGCATTTGCTCTTATCATATTTGAAATTAGCCTGATAAAGACACTTTTGCTGGCCAAAGCACTACTGGACCCTGCCAGCTCGATTCCTGCCCGGGGCATCCCATTCTGTGACTAAAGCAGCCTCTGTTTAAGACCATATAAGCATTTGCTCTTATCATATTTGAAATTAGGCCTGATAAAGACACTTTTGCTGGCCAAAGCACTACTGGACCCTGCCAGCTCGATTCCTGCCCGGGGCATCCCATTCTGTGACTACAGCAGCCTCTGTTTAAGACCATATAAGCATTTGCTCTTATCATATTTGAAATTAGCCTGATAAAGACACTTTTGCTGGCCAAAGCACTACTGGACCCTGCCAGCTCGATTCCTGCCCGGGGCATCCCATTCTGTGACTAAAGCAGCCTCTGTTTAAGACCATATAAGCATTTGCTCTTATCATATTTGAAATTAGCCTGATAAAGACACTTTTGCTGGCCAAAGCCCTACTGGACCCTGCCAGGTCGATTCCTGCCCAGGGCAACCCATTCTGTGACTAAAGCAGCCTCTGTTTTAGACCATATAAGCATTTGCTCTTGTCATATTTGAAATTAGGCCTGATAAAGACACTTTTGCTGGCCAAAGCCCTACTGGACCCTGCCAGCTCGATTCCTGCCCGGGGCATCCCATTCTGTGACTACAGCAGCCTCTGTTTAAGACCATATAAGCATTTGCTCTTATCATATTTGAAATTAGGCCTGATAAAGACACTTTTGCTGGCCAAAGCACTACTGGACCCTGCCAGGTCGATTCCTGCCCAGGGCATCCCATTCTGTGACTAAAGCAGCCTCTGTTTAAGACCATATAAGCATTTGCTCTTATCATATTTGAAATTAGGCCTGATAAAGACACTTTTGCTGGCCAAAGCCCTACTGGACCCTGCCAGCTCGATTCCTGCCCGGGGCATCCCATTCTGTGACTACAGCAGCCTCTGTTTAAGACCATATAAGCATTTGCTCTTATCATATTTGAAATTAGGCCTGATAAAGACACTTTTGCTGGCCAAAGCCCTACTGGACCCTGCCAGCTCGATTCCTGCCCGGGGCATCCCATTCTGTGACTAAAGCAGCCTCTGTTTAAGACCATATAAGCATTTGCTCTTATCATATTTGAAATTAGGCCTGATAAAGACACTTTTGCTGGCCAAAGCACTACTGGACCCTGCCAGCTCGATTCCTGCCCGGGGCATCCCATTCTGTGACTAAAGCAGCCTCTGTTTAAGACCATATAAGCATTTGCTCTTATCATATTTGAAATTAGCCTGATAAAGACACTTTTGCTGGCCAAAGCCCTACTGGACCCTGCCAGGTCGATTCCTGCCCAGGGCATCCCATTCTGTGACTAAAGCAGCCTCTGTTTAAGACCATATAAGCATTTGCTCTTATCATATTTGAAATTAGGCCTGATAAAGACACTTTTGCTGGCCAAAGCCCTACTGGACCCTGCCAGCTCGATTCCTGCCCGGGGCATCCCATTCTGTGACTACAGCAGCCTCTGTTTAAGACCATATAAGCATTTGCTCTTATCATATTTGAAATTAGCCTGATAAAGACACTTTTGCTGGCCAAAGCACTACTGGACCCTGCCAGCTCGATTCCTGCCCGGGGCATCCCATTCTGTGACTACAGCAGCCTCTGTTTAAGACCATATAAGCATTTGCTCTTATCATATTTGAAATTAGCCTGATAAAGACACTTTTGCTGGCCAAAGCACTACTGGACCCTGCCAGCTCGATTCCTGCCCGGGGCATCCCATTCTGTGACTACAGCAGCCTCTGTTTAAGACCATATAAGCATTTGCTCTTATCATATTTGAAATTAGCCTGATAAAGACACTTTTGCTGGCCAAAGCACTACTGGACCCTGCCAGCTCGATTCCTGCCCGGGGCATCCCATTCTGTGACTACAGCAGCCTCTGTTTAAGACCATATAAGCATTTGCTCTTATCATATTTGAAATTAGCCTGATAAAGACACTTTTGCTGGTCAAAGCCCTACTGGACCCTGCCAGCTCGATTCCTGCCCAGGGCATCCCATTCTGTGACTAAAGCAGCCTCTGTTTAAGACCATATAAGCATTTGCTCTTATCATATTTGAAATTAGGCCTGATAAAGACACTTTTGCTGGCCAAAGCCCTACTGGACCCTGCCAGCTCGATTCCTGCCCGGGGCATCCCATTCTGTGACTACAGCAGCCTCTGTTTAAGACCATATAAGCATTTGCTCTTATCATATTTGAAATTAGCCTGATAAAGACACTTTTGCTGGCCAAAGCACTACTGGACCCTGCCAGCTCGATTCCTGCCCGGGGCATCCCATTCTGTGACTACAGCAGCCTCTGTTTAAGACCATATAAGCATTTGCTCTTATCATATTTGAAATTAGCCTGATAAAGACACTTTTGCTGGCCAAAGCACTACTGGACCCTGCCAGCTCGATTCCTGCCCGGGGCATCCCATTCTGTGACTAAAGCAGCCTCTGTTTAAGACCATATAAGCATTTGCTCTTATCATATTTGAAATTAGCCTGATAAAGACACTTTTGCTGGCCAAAGCCCTACTGGACCCTGCCAGGTCGATTCCTGCCCAGGGCATCCCATTCTGTGACTAAAGCAGCCTCTGTTTAAGACCATATAAGCATTTGCTCTTATCATATTTGAAATTAGCCTGATAAAGACACTTTTGCTGGGCATAGCACTACTGGACCCTGCCAGGTGTACTTACTGCTGGTTTTTAGGGTATCCCATTCTGTGACTACACCAGCCTCTATTTAAGAACCTAACCATTTGCACCTATTCTAATTGAAATTAGGCATGATAAAGACACTTTTGCTGTGCATAGTCTTACTGCTGCCTGCCAGGTGCTCTCTGGTTTTTGGGACATCCCATTCTTTAACATACCATTAGCCTCTGCATTTACTGTAAGCTGCACATTTATTTAAAGAAATTTGGCCTGTATGAGCCTGCTAACACACTGCTGCTGTGTGCATATATACTGATCTCAAGTCTGCTTGGGGCATCCCATTCTGTAACATAACATAACCTACCTACCATACTAAGCAGCTCTCTTATTTAAACTAAGCAGGCCTCTTGGAGGCTGAGTGTCCACTTTTGGGTGTGCATTTATATTCGGTTTCATATACAGTGGGGTATCCCAATTTGTAAGATAACCTACCCCAACCATGTAAACTAAAGGTTACGTCCTTCCAGAAGGAAAACTTATACCGAACACTATTTTTGTTAGGGGCATTGACCTTTGGATTGATCGGCATGAAATTAATTTTTTTTTTTCAAAGTATGGCGCTGTGAAGAAGGTCAAAATGATGTCTCATACTTGGATTATTGTTACTTTTTGTTCAGCTTGAAATATAACAGGCCACACGGGCATCCCAAGGCACATGCTATTTTAAACCTATCTGTTATACAACATAAGCGTTGATCAGGCTACTTCAGTTTGCACTTGTTTTTGACTGATTTTAATAAACCAGGCCGCAGGGCACCCCAAAGCTGCACCTTGCACCCTATCTGGTATACAACATAAGCGTTGATCAGCATCAGCTTCATTAAGCTACTTCAGTTTGCACTTCCTTTTTGACTGCTTTCATTTAACCAGGCCGCAGGGCACCCCAAAGCTGCACCTTGCACCCTACCTGTTTATACTAAATAAGCATCTACAGCCTCAGCTTTATTAAGTTATTGCATTTTGAATTGGTTTTGGTCTGCTTTAAATACACCAGGCCGCAGGGCATCCCAAACCTGCATGTTGCACCCCATCTGTTATACTAAATAAGCGTTGATCAGCATCAGCTTTATTAAGCTATTGCATTTTGCATTGGTTTTTGTACTGCTGCCAAAACACTAGCCCATATGGGCATCCCAAACCAGCACATGTCACCCTATCTGTTATACTAAATAAGCTTCTACAGGCCCTTTTTTTATTTATTTATTTTTATTTATATAGAGCTGCAATGGCTTATATTGTGAGGTTAATTTGCCATTTTGCAGCATAATATAGAGCAGCCCCTGTGTAAATCTGAGGGGCAATAGCTTATATAGTGAGGTAAATTTGCCATTTTGCTTCGTTATATAGAGCAGCCCAGTTGCCATCTAAATCAACTACTGTCCGGCCAGTACAGCTTTTCCAGGGCAAACTCTGCTAGTTGCGGGCACAAGTCAAGTTTGGCTTCCCAGCAAATCCAGTGGATCTTGAAGGTGTGTTGGCATGGTCATGTCAAGGTATGACATGACCTGCTGTTTGAGGTCCAGCTCCAGGTCTTCCTGCTTCTCATGAGTAGACTCACTATGCGGGTGTAGAAAGCTACTCACTAGCGACTGAAGACTGAGGTTGCTGCTGATGGAGCTGCTGCTGCTCCTTCCACCCCCCCAGCAGCCATGGCAGTGGAAGGTGATCGCAAAGTTCCCCTAGAGTCAGACCTGCGGGAGTATGGGCCATGGCGCAAATAGACATCGCCCAACTGACTACGTGGGATGTCTCTGTAGTAGGTCAGTTTTTCCTCCCTCTCAGTGGGCGTAAAAAATGCCCCCATTTTGTGCCGGAAGCGAGGGTCCAATAAGTTGGAGAGCCAGAAGTCTTCCCTCTGAATAAAGGGAGACAATTCTGCGCTCACTAGTACGCATGCATGTGAGCATGCATCGTGCCATTTGTGCAAGTGACTCGGAGGGACTACCTGTCTCCATCTCCACTGTAAACTGCCATGGTGTGTCTGGGTCCTCTGTCTCGCCTTACTCACAACCCTCTAGCTCCTGTGGCTGCACCTCCTCTCCTGTCAGATGACTAGATAAAATGGTCATTTTGTGAAACCTAAACTGTGGTTTGCTGTGCCCCACCCCCTCCTCCTCCTCCACTTCAGCCCCCACAGGCTTCATGTGGCTGTGAAATGTATGTGCCATGTCTCCAGTGCCCTGACCAGCCATGCTTTCCAACATGTGTTGTAGTACATGAAGCAGTGGAATCTCATCGTTCATCTCATAGTCCTGGCAACTGACTAATAATGTAGCTTCCTCAAAGGGCCTAAACAAACGGTCGGTGTCACGTATGAGCTGCCAATGGTTTACATTGAATTTACACAGGGGTGTCCCCCTATCCGTTTGGATCATCCAGAAATCCGTGATGGCTTTTCTCTGTTCCTATAGTGCAGTGGTCCTCAACCCTGTCCTCAAGGCCCACCAACATGTCATGTTTTTTGGATCTCCAAATAGCCAGCTCTATTGCTCTGCAGCTGCACTAATTACTCCACCTGAGCATCTTTGTGGAGATCTGCAAAGCCTGGCCTGTTGGTGGGCCTTGAGGACAGGGTTGGGGACCACTGCTATAGTGGATCCTGCATATGGAGGGTGGAATTCCAACGGGTGGAAACATCGCAAATCAGACTATGGTGGGGTACACCTTTGTGACGCTGAGGCTCAATAAGGTTGTGCTTGGTGGTGTAGGAGTGCCAGAAGTGCATGCTAACTTTCTTTCCTGTTGTTCGGATGTCTTTCAGATGGGGGCAAGACTTCAAAACTAGACTGAACACGTGTGCCATGTCAGGACGCATGACTCTGGCTTCCTTGTCGCAGCGCAAACAAGATGTTCTTCCAAGTGTCAGTCACCATGGGTCCAAATTTGCAGTTTTCGTGGATTAAGCAATGCTTTCATGGATTGAGTTCTCATTTTTAGTAGTTCCTCCCATGTGTGACTCTGATGGTCAAGGAAAACCATGTGAAGAACAGCGTGAAACAACAATCACCAAGGGGGCCTAAAAGGATATATATTGTCCACCATGAGTCTATAGTTACAGCTCCAGGCGTAGACAACACTGTGCACTTTGGTACACACTGACAGGCTAAAGGACTGGCCCACCTTCTGTTCAACAACCATGCCATGTGACTCTCCACCTCGGCTCGGCACAAGCCATCAGTTCTCTGAAAGGTCCACCACTGGGTAATGCAGCAGGCTGGACTTATGGTGACGCTGTCTGAGAGGAGAAATCCCTCAGACATCAAGATTAAAAATTCCAAGAATTTTTGAGGGCTAATTATTCAGAGGCAAATGATAGCTAGTTGTTTCTGATTTAATTGCAAGGTGGAAACACACCCTCAAACAAAACTTCACTTTCGCAATACTATTGCATTTGTCTATTCATAATTTTATGTATATACACTAACTAACCTACTTTTTCTCCACAGGATGCTGCATGGAACACTGCCACATCGCTGAGTAGCTGATTTTTCCTACCAACAGTCCGCAATAATTCGCTGCTGCTGCCGCCGCCACCGCCGCAGACTCCAGGGACCCTCTTCCACTACCTCGGCTTGCAACACCTCCTCCCACGACACTCTCCTCATCACTAGTTGCCGGATAGTGGAAGAAGAGGCGAGTGTCTCCTCCACTTCTTGGCTGGGCAGTAGCTGCTGAATTTTATGATTATCAGATCTTGGATATCAGATCAATGGATAGTGGAGCTGAACCCAAAGCATAACAGGCAGACAGTTGACTGGGGGTGTCAGATGCCACTTGTGATGCAGTGGACTGCTTTTGCAGCACTTCCAGACAAAGTTGCTTCATTGGCTGACACAATGACTGGTAAAGCTGTGGAACATATGGTTGAAAAGCAAGAATAACCATTTGTTTTTATATGAAAAAGACCCTGGTTTATACAGACTTTTTTTTTCCAGAGACTGCCCTGCGTGGAAATGAATGGCGCATGGATCAGCCAAGCTTTCCTCCCAACAATGCCTGATGTATTCCAGTAGATTGATGACGGGGCCAGACCAAGAAAGATGGATCGTGCAAAACAGATTTAAGGCGCTGCTCTCAAGTTACAGACATTCCTCCGCATCGGACCACAAGTAAGTATTGATAAAAAATCCTTTACGTTACTCTTACTTTTTATTAATATTCTTCGGATAAGACGGATCAGACATGATTCCAGATTAAAAATTCCAAGAATTTTTGAGGGCTAATTAGTCAGAGGCAATGACACCTTCTTGTTTCTGATTTAATTAAAAGGTGGAAACACACCCTCAAACAAAACTTCACTTTGGCAAACTTTTGCATTTGTTTATTCATAATTTTATGTAGATATTACTAACTAAGCTACTTTTTCTCCACATGACTCTCCACAGGGTGTGATTCATCCAATTTTTGGGCTCCTGAGGCCAACCCCAGGGTCTGTTTAAAGTAATGTTTGGGCTCCTGCTGCTGCTGCTGCCAACTTCTGCCAACTCCAGGGTGTGATTCATCCAATTTTTGGGCTCCTGAAGCCAACTCCAGTGTATATTTGGGCTCCTGCTGCTGCTACTGTCAACTCCTGCCAACTCCAGGGTGTGATTCATCCAATTTTTGGGCTCCTGAGGCCAACTCCAGTGTATATTTGGGCTCCTGCTGCTGCTACTGTCAACTCCTGCCAACTCCAGGGTGTGATTCATCCAATTTTTGGGCTCCTGAAGCCAACTCCAGTGTATATTTGGGCTCCTGCTGCTGCTACTGTCAACTCCTGCCAACTCCAGGGTGTGATTCATCCAATTTTTGGGCTCCTGAGGCCAACTCCAGTGTATATTTGGGCTCCTGCTGCTGCTACTGTCAACTCCTGCCAACTCCAGGGTGTGATTCATCCAATTTTTGGGCTCCTGAGGCCAACTCCAGTGTATATTTGGGCTCCTGCTGCTGCTACTGTCAACTTCTGCCAACTCCAGGGTGTGATTCATCCAATTTTTGGGCTCCTGAAGCCAACTCCAGTGTATATTTGGGCTCCTGCTGCTGCTGCTGCCAACTCCTGCCAACTCCAGGGTGTGATTCATCCAATTTTTGGGCTCCTGAGGCCAACTCCAGTGTATATTTGGGCTCCTGCTGCTGCTACTGCCAACTCCTGCCAACTCCAGGGTGTGATTCATCCAATTTTTGGGCTCCTGAGGCCAACTCCAGTGTATATTTGGGCTCCTGCTGCTGCTACTGTCAACTCCTGCCAACTCCAGGGTGTGATTCATCCAATTTTTGGGCTCCTGAGGCCAACTCCAGTGTATATTTGGGCTCCTGCTGCTGCTACTGTCAACTCCTGCCAACTCCAGGGTGTGATTCATCCAATTTTTGGGCTCCTGAGGCCAACTCCAGTGTATATTTGGGCTCCTGCTGCTGCTACTGTCAACTCCTGCCAACTCCAGGGTGTGATTCATCCAATTTTTGGGCTCCTGAGGCCAACTCCAGTGTATATTTGGGCTCCTGCTGCTGCTACTGTCAACTCCTGCCAACTCCAGGGTGTGATTCATCCAATTTTTGGGCTCCTGAAGCCAACTCCAGTGTATATTTGGGCTCCTGCTGCTGCTGCTGTCAACTCCTGCCAACTCCAGGGTGTGATTCATCCAATTTTTGGGCTCCTGAAGCCAACTCCAGTGTATATTTGGGCTCCTGCTGCTGCTGCTGCCAACTCCTGCCAACTCCAGGGTGTGATTCATCCAATTTTTGGGCTCCTGAAGCCAACTCCAGTGTATATTTGGGCTCCTGCTGCTGCTGCTGCCAACTCCTGCCAACTCCAGGGTGTGATTCATCCAATTTTTGGGCTCCTGAGGCCAACTCCAGTGTATATTTGGGCTCCTTCTGCCCCTCATAGTGATGCCACTTCAACTCTCTGCAATTGTGCCGCTCTGCGATTCTATTAGCGATGCCTCTGATCTGCATGTGATATTTCTTCAAAGTATTATTTAACTAACCCAGCACGCATCCTGTGCGTGTTACAGCAAGGCTGAATGGTTTACAACCCTATTGAGGCTGTAGGAGGCTCAGAAATAGCCGTTTTTAATAGCGATTCGTCGCGAATTTATTCGGGTCGAAACGATTTTTGTCGGAAAATTCGGCGAATCAGTCGAATCGAATTTTTCAAAAGTTCGCTCATCTCTAGTAAGAGCATATACGCATTCGTACGTAGGCTCGTGCGAGTCGGAAATGGCCAAAAAAACAGGAAAAAATGACTAACACCCACCCAAACTTACGATTCTCGATCCGAAATCAATTAACTTTTGCTCTTTGAATCGAGGGGATAGAATGTCCAGGCAGTGGTGGCCCCGGACATGCGGTTCCTTAGCGTCCTCGCCGGCTACCCAGGATCAGCCCATGATGCGTACATCCTTAGACGATCAGGATTGTACCGACGGTTTGAGTCTGAAGAATTTTCCGGGGCATGGCTCCTTGGTAAGTTAACAGAAACAACATAATTTAGTTGTGGATGTTTTGGTGGAATTAGCATTTTGATGTAATGTCTGAAAATATTTCAGCTTCAACAACCTTCTTGCCATGTGAAACCACACTTGAATGTTAGTTATTAACCAACCAAGCGTTTGGCCAAGTTTGTCCTGCATTAGCCACATTATAAATTATCTGTTTGTCTGATTTAGGAACCCCTCTTCCACCACCCTCATGTGGAATAGTGCACTTAACTTTAGCATAGTGTCTGACCCATCTTTGCTTAGATGGTTTGCACTTCCAGAGGAGAGGAGAGTGGGATAAAGTGCATGTGGCGTGTTTCTGCTGTTTTGGTCTCACACAAAGCATATAAGGGGGCATCCAAACCTACATCCTAAGCACACTTTGAAACCCAGAGCTGGGATCCTTATGTATGATTGGCCATCATCCTCAATATTTGTATGGTGAACTTTTTAAAACATCTATGACATATGTTTAGTTTGGGACTGGGACAGTGGCAAATGTTTGCTCATCTTGATCACACAATTGACAAATAGCCTCATATTGATGTTGCTGGTGCGTTTATGGTCTTACACTTATTTTATTTTAATCTTATTTATAAGGTGATTCAGGATACCCGCTGCTGCAGTACTCTGGCCCCAGGATGCCTCCCAGGATGCCTACAACCGTGCGCACTGCAGGACCAGGGCTGTGGTGGAGAGGGCCTTTGGTCTTTTGAAGACTAGGTTTCGTTGTTTGGATCATACCGGGGGTGCCCTGCAATATGATCCTAAAAAGGTCATAGACATAATAATGGCCTGTGCGGTTCTGCACAATTTTGCAATTTCCCAATGGGTCCCCCGGTATGTAGATTTGGCTCCCTCTCCACCAAGCGAAGACCAGGAGGACTAATTTCTGGGCACACACAGTAGTGTGTCCGGACAAAGTGTGCGGACTAATTTGATTGCGACCCATTTTGCTTAATTTAACCTTGATTTGCCTTTGTTTAACATTGTGTTGTTGTTTTTGTTTTGTTACCCTTTGTGTATGTTTCTTTTTGTTTGTTGTGTAAAAATAAGTAATGAAGTAATTACTCACCACAGCCATAATGCTTTACGACTCTATTTTTGGGATGTGTGAACTGTGTGAATGTACAAGTAAATTTTTCTTTGGGACACCCAAAAAAGAAACAAACAAATTACTGAGCCACAGGTGTCTTTAACTGTTTAATTTAAAACATTAACATCACAAACTTGGAGTTGCTGCTCACTCCAATTTTGAAACAAAATATATGTAACAACAAACGTCAAATTGGTATATCAACCATGCCACATTCCAATTGCACACAGCCATGAGTTTAGAAGGAACTTCCTCCTGGCCGACGTTAATGTCAATTACACATCGAAAGATATAAAAGCTAAACAATGTAAATAATGTAAACCACAAAGTATTTACAAGGTCAAAAATCAAAAAACACACTCTCCTGCTTTCCCACATTTGCCACAGGCACAGGTGTAAGGCAGACATACCTAGGCCACATCTACATCTTGAATTCATGGCACACCCAAACCAGAACACCCAGTCCCCAGGCCAGTCCAGTGAAATCTTAGGCAGGAGGCAAGGGATTATGTTTGCAGGGCCGATTGTCACACAATCAGGTCTACAAACAGGAGGAGCCATAACCAATCTAAGGCCGCACAATGCGTAAGGGCAACAGCTTGAGTGGCACATTCAGTGAGCATTGAGCTATGACATTGGCTAGTGGCCGACCTCACCACTTTAATGAGCTATATGTGCGCTAATCCAAACCAGACAAGCAAAGGCAGACACAAAGGGTATCTTAGTTAGCCACACCAGACAAGTCAATACAGTGGGGATTTGGAGCAAAGATGTTGAACAGATTCACGGAGTTTAGACATTAATATGGGTGATGGTCATAGAACCCAGGTTGTGGCCCTTGCTGATTGGACCTAACGTGGGCCTGTGTGGCATTCTGAATCTGCAACTGGTCCAAAATGTTTCTCATGATAGTTATCATTTCAGCCCTGTAGGCACGGTTATCATTGTTAGCATTCTCCATGTGGCTGTTGAGGGTCCGCAATTCTGTCTGCACAGCCTGTAAGGTACTATTGAGGGTCTCAATCCGGCCATGCAGTGCTTCTCGGTTCCTTTGATTTTGTTGTTGGAAGGTAACCCTCTCGTGGTGCCATGCGTCCAAAATTGCCATGCCCCTCCCCTGGTTGCGACGTAGCTGATTCCGCCTCCCAATTCCCCTGGTTCGGGGTCGTGCCGATGAGGTTTGTCTTGGCCCCTCACCATACACAGGCATGCTTACCCAATCCTCAGCAGCAGAGAGAACACTGGGGACTTGAGGGTCAGTCTCTGCATGCTGGCCACGATGTGCAGGCAGCATGCAGCCAGCTTCACGCTGCTGCTGCGGAGTTGGGGGAGAAACATTTTGGGCCAGTTGCAGATTCTGTCCCAGGGGGAGATCTTCTGAAGGGCACATCAAGGATCCATCCTCCTCCAGCTCCTGGATTTCATCCATGAGTGTGTGGGTCTGTATGGACATTGACAAATTATATGTTAGCTTGGGCACTACATATGTCAATCTGTTAGTAGTAACATGCAAAGTCACATGGATAACCTACATTTGGTCAATCAACTTACCGAAAATATCGGATCCTGCCTCCTAGGCTGCACAGAAGTTGACGGCATGTCCAAACTGGCAGTGGATTCCACAGTAGCTGAGGGATGATGCTGTGCTGCATGAGAAGCAAAGACACTATGTAAACACACACCTATGCATTGTTGACGGATCAAAAGACATATGCATAGTTATTTAACGGGTCCAAGCTGTCATGGGCGCTACAACAACGGTGACAATTAATCTTCAATTCCCATGACATTATCTGTAAAATGTTTAATTGACTAACTACTTCAACATTGTTCCCCTCAACTATCCCAAACATTCTAGTTCTGCTTGTTCTGTGGCTGCCAACATCCCTTATAGGCCATTAAGTGTACACACTCAGCCTGGAAATAGCAGGGACCTGTTTTTTTGGCTGACTAGCAATGTATCTTTTCCAAATTTTAAACAAGCATGTTTTGTGCTTTGTACCCAACCACAGCTCACACACAAGTAGACAACAGATCAAGATTGAAGTGTGTGATGTCATGGAGTGTAAAGACATAACTGCCAGGTTAATGCGAAACCGCAAACTTTTTAACTCGGGTTAAGTGGTCATTAACGTCATGTATGTGCCAAATAAATATGAAGTTAACTGGCCACACACATGCCACACCCTGGCCCAACACAGAAATCCACTACAAGCCACACCCTAGGGGCATGGCTTAACATATGTGTTAATGGCTAATTGTGCATGCTCACAAATTGTAAAGGTCACATAAAGCTTCCTCACCTGCAGGACGGGTCGGTGAGTCTGTGTCCCTTAGGGCCGCGTGTCCCTCAACGGCGACAGGATGCATCAAGCCCAACACCATCTCCTCAGCTGGTGTAAACTTTAATTTTGAGGGAAATCCTCCTCCAGTTTTCATGCTGAAAAACATAGTTAGGCAAATTTAGAACAATGTGGCCAATACAAAATCAAGTCAAATCCTAAAGCTAACATTTTTACCTGTAAATCCGCCTTTTAATTTCTTTCTTCCGCGCAGCATATTTGAGGTCCGATATCTTCCGCTGAACCTGTTCAACATCCTTTAACTCTTCCCCCGCTGCATTCACTTGTCTGGTTAGGTCGGCCAAGATGTTTGCTCTGCGCTGTTTGGTGGTGTTTTTCGATTTGCGCCCATATAGCTTCTCATAAACTAAGATCAGGCCACTAGCCAAGGCCATAATTTGTCCCTCACCAAAACACCCACTCAACTGGCCTCTTCGCAATGTGTGCCCTGTTGTTTGGGGTTGTGGCTCCTCCGTGGTTCCATCAAAATGGGGTGACATCCTTGCCTGGGTTTGTGGGGGATAATGCAGGGACTGGTGGCTGGCTGGTGATTGGACTGGACTGGGCAAGGGACTGGATGTTCTGGCCTGGCTGGCCACAGAAGTTCCAGGTGTGGATGTGGCATAGTAACCTTGCCTTCCCACCTGTGCCAGTGCCAAATGTGGCCGAGCAGGAGAGGTTATTTCTGAGGATGAAGTTGTGCTGCCCTTGGAGGTAGTAGGGCGGACCAAGGGTGAGGGCGATCTTGCAGGGCCGGCCCTCTTCTGCTGGTGTTTTTTGCCCCCTGCGGGTGGGGATGTTGATGCACCAAATTTACCTCTTGGGGGGCTGCGGCCCTTGCTTCTGCCTCTTTGGGGGCTGCGTGCCCTGCTTCGGCATCTAGGGGGGCTGCGGGACCTGGTTCTGCCTCTTTGGGGGCTGCGTGCCCTGCTGCGGCATCTAGGGGGGCTGCGGGACCTGGTTCTGCCTCTTTGGGGGCTGCGTGCCCTGCTTTGCCGTTTGGGGATGCTGCGGTCCCTGCTGCGGCCTCTTTGTGGGCTGCGTGCCCTGCTTCGGCGTCTAGGGGGGCTGCGGGACCTGGTTCTGCCTCTTTGGGGGCTGCGTGCCCTGCTTCGGCGTCTAGGGGGGCTGCGGGACCTGGTTCTGCCTCTTGGGGGGCTTCGGGACCTGGTTCTGCCTCTTGGGGGGCTGCGGGACCTGCTGCGTCCTCTTGGGGGTGTTGTTGTGGGGCAGGGTGGGGTGGGTCTTCGTACCCTCTTACCTTTTTTTGGACCAGTAGCCATAATAGCCTTTGGGGCCTGTGTCATGACTTTGGCTGGCGGCTCCTTTTTTGGCCATAGCTGGTAGTTGGCTGGGCCGGAGCTTTGGTAGTAGCCCGTAATTTGGTTTTGGGCTGTTGAGACCTGGTTTTTGGCCCTTCGGCATGCTCCTGCCGCTTGGCTGCCTTCTTCCCCGTTTGCTCTTTTCCCGTTTTGCCAGCCGCTTTTTTGGGTGCCATTTTCATTCATTAGAATAATGAGCTGTGTGTGCAGGGACCTTTAACTAAGGTGGCCGGCGTGTGACGCGTACGTTCGCCCGTTTGCACGGCCGTGCGGAACCCGGAACCCGCTGGGGCATTACTTATCTGCTGCCGAGAACAAGAAGCAAGATGGTGCCCACTATCTTCACCAGCCAACAAGAAGAGATCATCATGCTCGTAAGTGTATTTTAAGGACTTTGCTTTGATTTGTAAATGCTGCTCTACATGTTAAGGAAGCGCAGGAAGAAATCGCTTTAGTTCTAAATGTGATAAACTACATGCACAACCAAAGGCACGCCACACGTGTGCCAAACAACATTTAGGCCAGATTGTGAAATTACAGAACCCTAGAAATGTGTGTGTGTTAATGGCATTTCCTAAAATAATGTATTGTTGGCACATATTGATAGGTATTTAGAAGTAAATTCTATGTTTGCTTTCTGTTTTGTAGACCATGCTGGAGCGCAGGTACGACTACCTGCCCAACTCATTTGAAAAACGCAACGTCGCCCTGGAGATAATCTCGACCATACAACAGCAGACCAACACCACCTTCACCCACATGAAGATCATGCAGCATTGGTCGGACCTGAAACGGTTGCACATGCCCCGGGTGCGGAGGTTCTTCGGAATTCATTTCCCTAGTAAGTACATTGCGATTGCATGCAATATGTAACTAAGACAGAAGGTAGGTCTTTACTTATAATGCCTTTTCTTTTGTAGTGTTGGAAATGGATTACCGCACCCGGAGGCGCACAGGCCGACCAGTGCTGCATGATTCTGCAGCTGGGAGCAAAGGTGGTGGATCTCCAGGGCGACGGTCCTACCCCTCCTCTGTTGGGTCCTCAGACCAGCCCCTGGACCTTACAACAGAGGAGGGGCGGCACGGCATGGGCAGGCAATCATACCCTGCAACGCATGCGGGAGCCTCTGGTATGTCACTCTTCATGTATACGCACACACATATACATGTTTGCTTCTGATAGCACCAAACTGATTCCTTTCATCTTTTTTTTAAGATGCTTCGGGAGCGGGTGAGGTAGTGGAGGAGGAGGCAGCAGATATGCTCCAAGAAGAACCTGGAGAAGGTGAGTGATGTGACCCAGACTTTGCCAAAAACATTGGAGGACTGCTGAATCATACATTAAAACTGACCATATTTTTAATGTTTCTACAGGCAGTTCTTCACAGCAGAGCCAGGACCCAGGACATCCTGTTGTCCCCAACGAGCCATCTATCGGCCACCAACCAAGTATTCATGTCATTATTGCCATTTCTGTGTTACTTGACATGAACACACAAATCCATCAAGCCCTAGCCAATGGCACTCGAAGACTTACCTGTGCCCACTACCTTAGATAAATGACTTGACAGACTTACCTGTGCCCACTTCCTTAGATTAATGACTTGACAGACTTACCTGTGAACACTTCCTTAGATTAATGACTTGACAGACTTACCTGTGCCCACTTCATTAGATTAATGACTTGCAAGAAGGACATGTCGCTTTTCGTGGATTTTAAAACTAATAAACATTAAATCCACAGGTGACAAACATGTATAGTTAGCAAACTAATTTTTTACAAAAAAATTGTTACAGGGACCACACGTCACGTCAAGACTGGCGGAGCTGAATCGGAGGGTCCTTGAGTTGGTGGCCGATCTGCACGCGATGCGTGACATGTTGGGGACAACAGAAGATGAAGAGTAGTGTCCTTGGTCCTGGCCCTGTTTATTTGTATATAGTTTTTAATTATTTATTTTTTCTATGTTAAATGTTCGCAGAATATGTAAATAGTTTTTTATTAAATCTTAACAGTTTCCAAAAATTAAAAAAAAAAAGCCACACAAAAATGGCTGTTTCATATAATAAAACCAAAAAAAAAAATCTTCCTGTGTCAATTATTTGCACAAATACATTGTCAATAAACAAAGGGTAAATTACATTTTTAGAATTCAACATTCAGATGACCTGGAAGTGGTTGGGGTAAGTTTTAAGGTGCGCTAAATGAAGAAGAAACTAACAGGGAAGTGGTTGGGGTAAGTTTTAAGGTGCGCTAAATGAAGAAGAAACTAACCAGAAAGTGGTTTGGGTAAGTTTTAAGGTGCGCTAAATGAAGAAGAAACTAACAGGGAAGTGGTTGGGGTAAGTTTTAAGGTGCGCTAAATGAAGAAGAAACTAACCAGAAAGTAGTTTGGGTAAGTTTTAAGGTGCGCTAAATGAAGAAGAAACTAACAGGGAAATGGTTGGGGTAAGTTTTAAGGTGCGCTAAATGAAGAAGAAACTAACCAGAAAGTGGTTTGGGTAAGTTTTAAGGTGCGCTAAATGAAGAAGAAACTAACAGGGAAGTGGTTGGGGTATGTTTTAAGGTGTGCTAAATGAAGAAGAAACTAACCAGAAAGTGGTTAGGGTAAGTTTTAAGGTGCGCTAAATGAAGAAGAAACTAACCGGGAAGTGGTTTGGGTAAGATTTAAGGTGCGCTAAATGAAGAAGAAACTAACCAGAAAGTGGTTTGGGTAAGTTTTAAGGTGCGCTAAATGAAGAAGAAACTAACCGGGAAGTGGTTTGGGTAAGATTTAAGGTGCGCTAAATGAAGAAGAAACTAACCGGGAAGTGGTTTGGGTAAGATTTAAGGTGCGCTAAATGAAGAAGAAACTAACCGGGAAGTGGTTTGGGTAAGTTTTAAGGTGTGCTAAATGAAGAAGAAACTAACAGGAAAGTGGTTGGGGTAAGTTTTAAGGTGCGCTAAATGAAGAAAAAACTAACAGGGAAGTGGTTGGGGTAAGTTTTAAGGTGCGCTAAATGAAGAAAAAACTAACAGGGAAGTGGTTGGGGTAAGTTTTAAGGTGCGCTAAATGAAGAAGAAACTAACAGGGAAGTGGTTGGGTTAAGTTTTAAGGTGCGCTAAATGAAGAAGAAACTAACCAGAAAGTGGTTTGGGTAAGTTTTAAGGTGCGCTAAATGAAGAAGAAACTAACCGGGAAGTGGTTGGGGCGAGCTTTAGGGGGCTGCTATGTAAGTGTTAGAGTAGCGTGAAGTGGTTGGGGTGAGCTTTAGGGGGCTGCTATGTAAGTGTTATAGTAGCGTGAAGTGGTTAGGGTGAGCTTTAGGGGGCTGCTATGTAAGTGTTAGAGTAGCGTGAAGTGGTTGGGGTGAGCTTTAGGGGGCTGCTATGTAAGTGTTAGAGTAGCGTGAAGTGGTTGGGGTGAGCTTTATGGGGCTGCTATGTAAGTGTTAGAGTAGCGTGAAGTGGTTGGGGTGAGCTTGTTAGTGCAATATATGGGGACACATTTGTGTGCGAACAGTTTAATGAGTTAAGTCTGTATTGCGCAGGCGCAGGATCGTAACTTTTTGCGTCCAGACGATTATTTTTGGTAAAATACTATTAAATTTGCTCGGGAAACGTAAGGGATTCGTTGAGGTAGACGATGGGAAATGGGTAAAAACGAATGCTGCCGTTGCAACCAGAGAAAAGGAATCTGAAAAGTCACGCGGATAAATGACATACTCGATCTCGTACTTTAACATACGAACGGACGTGCACTTTACAGAAGGAAACGAATAAATGCATAGAATCACTCGCACATTCATACGAGAGCGCGAACGTTCGAAAATAATACAAAGAGCGGCACTGATACGACTGGTTTTTAAAGTCTCTCTGAATCAAATTTGTTGTACCGCTATAATCACCATATGGAGGCATCTCAGGATAATGTGACCGGGGTTCCTTCGGGACAAGCCCGGCTGTTTGTAGCTTGTGGGGAGTCCCATGTTGACGCTGACAAGGTGCGGGTCTGTGTACCCTGTGCCAAACAGTTGCTTGAACTGCAATCCGGCCTTCCAGTGGCTGAGTCTACGATTCGCTTCGCCTCACCTACTCCCCCAAGCTTAAATATCCCTCCCATTGAGTTGCATACAAGTGGGGATTTTCAGCCTGATGTGTCTTCCAGACTGGCTAGTGTTGAGAAGTTGCTTGCTAATACCTTGGCACGTAAGGCCTCTGCAAAAAAGCGGCACTTAACGCCTGATGTCACTCCTTTCCCTATGGAAGCTGATGAGTTTTTGCAACTATCTGACTATACCCCCTTGGAGGAAGGGGAGCTATTCTCAGACTCAGGGTCATCTGATGAGAGGCCCAGGGGTCATGACCATTCTGGCTTTGAACCCTGGGCCCCGGATGATACTGATAGACTGTTGGCTCAGATTTTTGAGGTTCTGTCTATCTCTTCCCCTGTTGCGGCCCCCAGGCAAAGGGGGGAACTTTTTCATACTGCTAAGTCACGCTTGGAATTTCCTGAGCAAGCACATTTCAATAACCTTGTGTTCAAGGAATGGGAGCGTCCCAGTAGACTTCCCGGTGTACCTAAGAGTTGGGATAGGAAGTATCCCTTTCCTGCTGATGTGGGAGTAAAAGTAAGATGGAGACCCTAGACCCGCCACCAAACCCTATACCACTGCCGTACACTAAAGAGTATATGATTATATATCAGATCATTGTTAGAAAAATAATTTATAAATTTATTTGATCAGGACTTACAAAATATACACCAACAATACATAGAAGACCCATTAAAATACACATAAACACACACAAACGGAGGTTGGACCCCTAAAGTGGCTCTGAATTAATCAATAAAAATTAATAAAGGATAATAACCAACACTTGGGTTTGAAATCATTTGGGGCACACACTATGATTGTATGAAGTACATGTATATATCTCTTTAAAAGAAATGCTTTACTTTTATTAGTATACATATATGTATACATGTTACCTATGTGTACATACATGCATATGTCCTCTGTTGTGATTGGTCAACATATGCGGAAGATATATAGGTGCTTTAGTAATACAATATATGTGGACGCGTGTCCCTTCTATTATACTTGGGCCAGATGATGAATTTGTAATAAATAAGTCTTTCCTGTACATAGTTAGAATATGATATATGATGTCTTGATTATTGATACAATATGATTTCAGGCATATGTTTATGATATATGTATTAGAGTTGTATAAGCATGTCTGTTACATCAAGGAAACATTCCCTCTTCCCCAGTAGATACTTACCTCCCACGATCCGCTGACAGGTTATTCCTGACCGGCAGGGTGGGCTGGAGAGCAGCGTGGCGGTGCGCTCGCGCTCGGGCGCGCGCGGCCGCCCAGGACCTCCTACTGCAGGGGAGTGAGCCCGGGCGGACGCACGCTGGAGCCGGGCGCCCTGTGACGCGCTTCCGGGTTTGGCGCGAGTATGGGCGGATGTGACGCACCCACCCCGTGCTGCCCTTACGGGAGGAATTTCCTGCCGGGCGGGGGGGCGCGTGTGGGGGGTGGCGGCGCGCCCGGACATTGGAGCAGCCATTACAACAGGTGGGTTTATAGGGGGACAGGGTATGTAGCGGCTCATACACCCTGGCGAAGTGGCGTCGAGCCACGCAACGCGTCGGTGGCGAGCTGCTGGAGGGGACCCCGGAGGCCTTTTTGACATGGTGATGTAATTAAATCCTTTTTCTTTTATTGTTTACATTATACTTGAATCATCAGGGCAATTCAATAGAACTTTGTGGATTACCCCATGCACAATGCACTTTAGTTAATCTGCTTTTGTTATAGTTGTGAGATCGAGTTAATATAATGATATTTGTAGGTTTGTAGGTTTCTAATATGAAGTAAGCACCTTTAGCACTCTTTGCACTTTTATATTGTCAGTCTCAACATTCCTTTTTTCTTTGCCCTGCATCAATCATTAAGTGTTGGTTATTATCCTTTATTTATTAATTTTTATTGATTAATTCAGAGCCACTTTAGGGGTCCAGCCTCCGTTTGTGTGTGTTTATGTGTATTTTAGTGGGTCTTCTATGTATTGTTGGTGTATATTTTGTAAGTCCTGATCAAATAAATTTATAAATTATTTTTCTAACAATGATCTGATATATATATATCATATACTCTTTAGTGTGCGGCAGTGGTATAGGGTTTGGGGGCGGGTCTAGGGTCTCCATCTTACTTTTACTCCTATAGCTGTTTTCCCTATTTTTGCCAGCACCTTCAAGTACAAAATTGCATAGTAGCATTTTGGTGGTGCACACTCATACAACACTCTTTTTCCTGCTGATGTGGTGAAGTGTTGGTCATCCCCTCCCGAAGTGGATGCCCCGGTTCTAGGGTTATCTAACACCTCTGTCATGCACTTCCCTGACTCTACTACCCTGCGGGATGCTGAGGACCGGCGCATTGACCAGCTGGCGTCCCATGCCTTTGCATGTGTGGGGACGGCGCTGCGCCCGGTCTGTGCCTACGGCTGTGGCTATTAGGACCCTGCTCAGAAGTATCCTTGATGGTGCCCCTGATGATTTGTCTTGTGAGGAGTTTAATGCAATCTCTAGTGATCTTTTTGTGAATTTTGTCCTCACTGCCTTGGATGACACCATTAGAATGTGTGGCAGAACCTCTGCCCTTGTGGTGGCTATACGCCGCTCGGTTTGGCTGCGCCAGTGGGCTGCTGACAACGCTGCCAAGAAGGCCCTCACTGTTTTCCCTTCAAAGGACTATGCCTGTTTGGGGACCGCCTGGACCTTTTTGTTAAGGGAGGTAGGTTACCCCAGGGCAGGTGGCAGTCTCGGCCCTTTCGGGGTCAGGGCTCCTTTTCCGTGGTGCTAGACAAGGGAGGGGGGTTTCCCTTACAGGGGCCCGAGGAGACTTCTGGGGTAGGGGCAGAGGACGTGGACGTCCGGGCTCCTCCTGGGGCTTCAAGCTTAAGTCCTCTCCCAAGCCCACTCAGGCATGATGGGGTGACCTCACCCATCCGGGTGGGGGGACGGCTTCAGCACTTTGCTCACGTCTGGAGGCTTCATGTCTCAGACCGGTGGATTCAGGAGGTAGTGTCCTCCGGTTACAAGATAGAGTTTGCTGTCTGCCCCCCCCCCCCAAGTTTCATCAGCTCCCGGATTCCTCAGGACCCTGTGTCAGCTCAGGATCTAGTGCAGGCAGTGCTAAGCCTCCTGGAGCTGGGGGTCATCTGCAAGGTCCCTTTAAGAGAAAAAGGCAAGGGCTTCTATTCCAACCTCTCCACAGTTCCCAAAAAAGATGGGTCAGTCAGGCCCATCCTGTACTTGAAGATCCTCAACAAATTTGTCAGGTGCTGGCGCTTTCGCATGGAAACTCTGCGCTCTGCCATCAGTTCCCTGCGCCCAGGAGATTTCATGACCTCTGTGGACATCAAAGATGCTTACCTTCATATTCCTGTATTTCCAGGTCATCAAAGGTTCCTCAGGTTCGCTCTAGAGGATCCAATTTGTGGCTTTGCCCTTTGGTCTCACTTCAGCTCCCAAGGTGTTCACCGAGCTGCTGGCAGGAGTGATGTCTCTGCTCAGGTATCAGGGCGTCCGTGTGCTTCCCTATCTGGACGACATTCTCATCACCTCCCAGTCTCTACATCAGGCAGAATTGGATACTCAGCTGGTGGTGTCCACCCTGGAGTCATTTGGATGGGTGATCAACCACCCCAAGTCTTCTCTGTCCCCCTCCTTGGTGACTTTGTTCCTGGGAATGAATCTGGATACAGTTCAGGCAAGGATTTTTCTTCCTCAGCAGAAGGTGGACAGTCTGCTAGCGCAGGTCCAGTTCCTGCTATCTTGTCATCATCCCTCCATCAGGCAGGGAATGCAGCTGGTGGGCCTGATGGTGGCGTGCTTCGAGGCGGTCCCTTATGCTCAGTTCCACTTGAGGCCTCTGCAACTCCACCTCTTGTCAGTGTGGGGACAAGGACCCAGCTTCCCTGGACCGGGTCTTTGCGCTTTCCCCCCTGATCAGGCAGTCCCTCTCGTGGTGGCTGGACTCCATGAACCTGTTGGGGGGCAGATCCTTTCTGGCCCCCTCCTGGGAGACGGTCACCACGGATGCCAGTCTGTCAGGTTGGGGGGGTTTCTGGAAGTCCCTGCGGTTCCAGGGGAGGTGGGGCCCTCAGGAGGCCCACACACCTATCAACGTCTTGGAGCTGTGGGCGATCAGGTATGTTCTGGCTCAGTTGACTCCTCACCTTCGGGGCCTGCCTGTTCAGGTGCGCTCGGACAACCAGACGGCAGTTGCCTACATCAATCATCAAGGAGGGACCCGGAGCAAGAGGGCCCTCCAGGAAGTGTTTCTAACCTTGGCGCATTCCGGGGGTGGAAAATCTGCTGGCAGATTCTCTGAGCAGGGGGACCTCTCGCCAGGGAGAATGGTCCCTCTGCAACAGGGTGTTCCAATCTCTGTGTCACCGTTGGGGCCAACCAGATGTGGATCTGTTTGCGTCCCGTCACAATCACAAGCTCCCGGCCTTTGTCTCTCTGTCCCAGGATCCTCTGGCCTTGACCTCGGATGCGCTAGCAATGTCATGGCAGGAGTTTCAGTTCCTGTATGTCTTTCCTCCATTCCCCCTGCTGGGCAGGGTTCTGCGCAAGATTGCTCTGGAGGGGGTGCCAGCAATTCTGGTGGCCCCCAGGTGGCCAAGAAAAATACCATTTTGTGAATACTCACCTGTAAAATGGGTATTATAAGTATGTCACACACCCCACTTCAAACATTAATTATTACACTTGGGTTACTCCACCAGCAGGTGGTGACGTTGCAGAGAATTCCTGAAAAAAACGAGCCCCTCCTGGTCTATAATACCTGGGACCTCCCACTTATCTCCCAATTTTCAAACAGCAGTAAAGACAAGGTACCAGGAAAAACCCAATGGTAACCCTCAAACTGTAAACGAAACTTCACCCTATAAAGAATCCAGGATACCAAAAAGGGCGGGTGAAGTGGGGTGTGTGACATACTTATAATACCCATTTTACAGGTGAGTATTCACAAAATGGTATTATTCTAAGTATGTCACACACCCCACTTCAAACATTAATTATTACACTTGGGACATCCAAAAGCAGTGTCCAGAAAGGGCGGGTATCCAACAAGGCAATAATGCAGAACTCAAACCACTGCAGACTGCAGAACCTTGCGGCCAAACACAGCATCCGCTGAAGCCCGCACATCAACCTTGGAAAAACTTGGAAAAAGTGTGAACAGAAAACCAAGTAGCAGCCTTACAAACTTGTTCAACAGAAGCCTGGCGCTGAAAAGCCCAAGACGCTCCAACAGCACGAATAGAATGAGCATTGATACAAAAAAGGGGGAGCCTTCCCCTTGACAGAATAGGCCCCAAAAACAGCCTGACGAAGCCATTTGCTAATGGAAGACTTAGCCGGAGCCAAACCCTTCCTAGGCCCACAGGGCACCACAAAAAAGGAAACAGTCTTACGAAAGGGAGATGTAGTAAGCAAATAGTACATAACACAACGTACCACATCCAAACAATGCAAAACCCTCTCCTTGTCATTCCTAGGCTTAGGACACAAGGACGGAAGAACAATGTCCTGGTTAAGATGAAAAGCAGAGACCACCTTAGGAAGAAAATCCGGTTTGAAGCGGAAAACCACTTGTCCTGATGTCTCTCAAAGTGAGGGGCCAGAATCGACAAGGCTGCCATTTCCGAAATGCGCCGAACCGAAGTGAAGGCCACCAAAAAAGGCAACCTTCAGAGTCAGAATAGAAAGATCAATATCCTGCAAAGGCTCAAAAGGAGGAGCCTGAAGAGCAGAAATAACCAAATTCAAATCCCCAAACGGAGAGCAAAGGCTTCCTAGGAGGCCGCAGATGCGAAACCCCCTGGAAAAAAGTCTTGACCAAAGGATGAAGCGCAACTGACTTTTGAAAAAAAAAACAGACAAGGCAAAACCTGCCCCTTCAAGGTACTCAGCTGAAGACCAGAGTCCAGCCCAGATTGAAGAAAATCCAAAATACTAGAAACAGAGAAAACCCAGCAGGGCAAGGATCTAGACTCACACCAATCAATATAAGACCTCCATGTCCTATAGTAGATAGTAGAAGAGGACCTCTTCCTGACACTAATAAGAGTCTGAATAACAGAATCCGAAAGACCTTCCTCCCTTAAGACGGAGGTTTCAGCAGCCAAACCGTTAAAGCCAGCGTTGGTAAATTGGGGTAACGCAGCTGGCCATGAGTGAGAAGATCCACCCAAAGAGGCAGATCGAACTGGTCCACAGCCAGACGAACAATGTCTGCAAACCACACCCGCCTTGGCCACCTTGGAGCCACGAGAATGGCGGGAACCCCTTCCAGGGCCAGCTTTCGCAACACCCTGCCTAACATGGGAACCGGAGGAAACAGATACAGGAACCCTAGGTCCCCCCAGCTCAGAGACATGGCATCCACCGCCAGAGCCAGAGAATCCTGAGAGAGCGACACGAATGTCGGAAGCTTGTAATTGTGACGAGAGGCAAACAGATCCACCTCCGGCCTCCCCCACCAGAGACAAAGAGACCGAAACACCTGGGGATAGAGAGATCATTCCCCCCGGCGGGAAGAGCACCTGCTCAGAAAGTCCGCCTCCGTATTTTCCACTCCCGGAATGTACACTGCCGAGATGCAAGGGACATGAGCCTCCGCCCAATTCAGGATCAGAGACACCTCTCTGAGGGCACCCAGACTGCGAGTCCCTCCTTGGTGATTGATGTAAGCAACCGCCGACCGATAGTCCGACCGAACCTGAACCGGCAAGCCCTGTAGATGCTGTGTCAAGAGAGACAGAACCAACCTGATGGCTCTCAACACCAGAATGTTTATGGGCAAGTGGGCCTCCTGAGGACCCCACCACCCCCGGAACCCAAGATCCTTCCAGAAACCCCCCCATCCTGACAGACTGGCATCCGTGGTAACAGTCTCCCAAAGAGGCGTCATGAAAGATCTGCCCCTTAAAAAGTTGTCCGAGACCATCCACCACTGAAGAGACTGCCGGAACCTGGAGGGCATCCGTAAGGACCGATCCAACAACCGCGGTCTCCGATCCCAAGACGCCAACAGATGAAGCTGAAGCATCCTCGTGAGAAACTGAGCAAAAGGAACCTTGGCCTGAGGGAGAAGCACTCTGTTCTGGCACGAGTCCAAGGACATCCCCAGAAAAGTCACCACCCTGGCCGGAACGAGAGAGGACTTGGGATAGTTGATCACCCAGCCGAACCTCTCCAAGGTCGCAACCACCGCCCGGGTGTCCATTTCCGCTAGACTGAAGAAAGGGGACATGAAAAGGAGATCGTCCAGATAAGGCACAATGCGAATTCCCTGAGCTCTGAGAAGGGCCATCACGCCCGCCAACACCTTGGCGAATACTCTTGGTGCCAAAGAAAGACCGAATGGAAGAGCCACAAACTGAAAATGCCGATCCCCCACCACAAAGCGAAGAAACCCTTGGTGAGGAGGAAAGATAGGAATGTGAAGATAGGCATCCTTGAAGCCTATGGACGTCATGAAATCCCCCTGCCGCAGAGAGTTGACGGCATATCGCAGAGTTTCCATACGAAACTTCCGAGGACGAATAAACACATTGAGAAACTTCAGATCCAGGATGGGACGAACCGACCCGTCCTTCTTGGGCACTGTGAAGAGATTGGAATAATCTCCATGACCCACTTCCGAAGGAGGAGCCGAGCAGATGACCGCCAATTCCAGAAGATTCCTCACCGACGCCAGGAGCCCCTGCGCGGCCAAAGGATCTGAAAGAAACCGCGACCTGAAAAAACCTTGGAGGAGGACGGGACTCGAACTCCAGCTAGTAACCGGCCGACACCACCTCCCGGATCCATCTGTCCGGGACCTCCCGATCCCACACCTGTGAGAAGTGTCGCAACCGTCCCCCCCACCCGCAAGGGTGAGGGCGCCCCCTCATTGCTGAGCGGGCTTAGCAGCTGGTTTGGACTTGACGCCCCAGGCGTGGACGGGACGGCTACGGCCTCTGCCCCTGTTCCAGCTAGCACCCCTGGAGCCTGAGGAGCTCGCGCCACTACCAGCTCTGGCTCCCCGAAAGGAAGGATTGAAAGAGCCCGCCCCTCGAAAGGAACGACGAAACCTCTTGCGCTGAGGCAACTTACCGCCCTTGGCAACGGAATCTAATTTCTCACCAAAAAGACGCAAACCCAGTAAGGGAAGCACCATAAGCGACCCTTTAGAACTAAAGTCAGCCGTCCATTGCCGCAACAACACCGACCGCCGGATAGCCACCAACAGGGCCGTAGCCCTGCCACACATCAACATGGCATCATCCTGAGCAGTGAGCATAAATGAAATGAATGACTCACAACGCTTGGGGGCAAGAAAGTCATCACAAGTAGGATCGAGATCCACACATAAATCTGACAATAGACCTGACCGCCAACAATAGGAGTGCCGAAGCACAAAACAGGTCTCAGAGCCGAAACCGCACAAATAAAACCATGGCGGGCCAGCTGATCAACCCGGCGATCCTCGCCGTCCTTAAGATTAGTTGTGTCCAGTTGAATGCGCAACCGCAACATTAGATAGCCCCAGCACGGGAGCTTCAACCTCGGGAGAAACAGACCCGCGTTTCAGCAAGTCCGCCGGAAAAGGAAACCTCCTATCCCAACTAGGCGGCACACCAACGAGACGCGTAGGTTGCTCCCATTCCTTAAGAACAATATTCTCAAATTGTTGCTGACTAAGAAACACCAAACGCGGCTTGGTCACCTCAAAGAGCTCACCCTCTGGCGGAGGAAACCGCCTCGGGGGGATCCAAAACCAAAACCTCAAACATTTGAGCCAAAATGGAAGGGGCGTCCGAAGCCGACCCCATGGCCTGGTCACCCTCAGCACAAAGGAGCTGCTGGACCTCAGGATCGTCCAAAACCTCGATAAGCTCCCCCTCTTCAGCCAGGGGGCAATCTGACCAATCCAATGCCTCAACAACTTCCGCATCTGAGTCCGGCGGAGGCGGAGACAAGTGTTTCCGCTTAGCCGGAGCCTTCTGAGCAACCATAATGGAAAACATTTTCTCGAGGCTAGCCAGACGTGAACATACCTCGGATTGCGAATCCCCACCCATGACTACGTCACACGGGGTCCGGAACAGGCGAGGAGGAGAAAGAGATGGTACAGGCGGCAAAGAGCCAGACACCGGAGTGCCGGACAGGCGCTCAATGTTCCGCTGGGCACATAGAATGCATACAATAACATCATCCCCTGGGAGCAGAGCCCACAACCCCCCACACAGCCTGAACTGACCCAAGGGCCGTTTCCGGTATCTTTGGTAGCCTCCATATGGTGAATTTATGGTTTTCGCAATAACCCAGGGAATTACGCAATAAGTGACCCGGGATGCCCCTTTTTTAATTTTATTATATTAAAGCCCTGAAATGGGGGAATTTACAATGACTAATGAGGGGAAGGTAAACAACAACCCCGACTAGCCAGGTATCTAAGACCGGGAGAGCCCTGCAGGGTGGGATCCCAGGATCTGAAAACAGAAAAAGACAACAGTCACTCCAGCACCAAAACCAATGTCAACAATATAATAATACATACACATGCATAATATATATATATATATATATATATATATATATATATATATATATACACAAGGTGGAAAGCCATGAGTGCCCCAATAAGACACCCAGCAGGCTAAGGCTAAAGCTGACAGCACCCATACAATAGAAACCCCCAGGGAAGGGGACCTAAAACAAAAGAGAATGCCCCAGCCGAGAACCACCTTAAGAAGATTAAGAAAGGCTGGCCTACCTTAAGCGCGGTGAAGCGAAAAGGCGGCCGCACGAGGAGCAAAGAGGAGGATGAGAGGACGGCCCCAGCAAGGCGCAGCAGCCGCGGCGGCCGCGGCACCGCCCCCCCCCTCCACCAATCCAGGCGAAGCGCGGGCCGCGCATGAAGCGGACCCGCCCACTCCACCTCCAGGGCCACAGACATGGCGGGCGGGCGCCAAGTACACAGGCGCCTGCACCGGCGAGCCGACGCCAAGAGCGCGCCGCCCGGTCCCTCACCGCCACAGACCCCGGGGAGAACCGCGGGCGCCCGACAAGGCGCCCGCACAGCCAGGCAGGCCGGCGGCACGCAAACGCCACCCAGCCCCGCCCCCAACCCCCGGAGCAGGACAGTAGCGGGCGCCCCACACATGGCGGCCGCAAAAAAACATGGACAGCAGGCCAGCGGGCCGGCGGCAACCATGCCGCCCGACCCCACCCCCTGCCCAGTAGCAAACAACTGGTGGGCCGTCGGCAGAACACCCACGCCGCCCGGCCCCGCCACAAACAGTGAAGCACAGTAGCAAACATAACCCAGACACACACACACACCCCTCCCCCCACCCATCGAGCGCAGGGAGAAGGGACAAACGGGGAGGGAACCTAACAGGGACATCAGGGCGGGGCATCCCAAATCCGGATCACCAAAACTGGATAACCGCATTGCCCATAATATGGGGTCGAGCGGAGGAGCTAATCTCCTAGGCACCAAAGGTGCCGTCTACACTTTGCCCGGCCGACAGCCTAAGCTGGGAGGCTACAATTCTCATCCAGGGGCTATTAACAAAAGGCCGGGCAAAAAAAGACCACGGGGGGGGGGGGCGGGGTGTTACCCCGGCTACCTGCAAGCAGGAGACTTCTTTCTTCTGTCTTGTCGCCATCTTGCAGAGAAGAACACTGGGAGATAAGTGGGAGGTCCCAGGTATTATAGACCAGGAGGGGCTCGTTTTTTTCAGGACTTCTCTGCAACGTCGCCACCTGCTGGTGGAGTAACCCAAGTGTAATAATTAATGTTTGAAGTGGGGTGTGTGACATACTTAGAATAGTGTGGTTCCCAGACGTGGTGCAGCTGGCAGTAGATCAGTACGCTCTGCCCTTGGTGCCAGATCTGCTCACTCAGGGCTCACTACGCCATCCCAATTTACAAACTCTGGCTTTGACGGCCTGGCTGCTGAAACCTCCATCTTGATGGAGAAGGGGCTGTCTACCTCGGTTGTTGATACCAGGATAAAGGCTAGGAAGAAGTCTTCTTCTTCCATTTATTACAGGGTTTGGCGTGCCTACATTGACTGGTGTGAGTCGGGGAGGCTGATTCATCATTAGCGGCAGGTAGCGACAGATGAGCGTCTGTAGCAGGCATTTTCAGACCGCCCGCTAGTAGTCGCAGTGCTCGGCCGTGGGTCGCTACTTTATAGCGACTCAGTTGCTGTTCAGTAATGTTGAATACATTGTGAGGAGTCGCTATTTGACCAGTACAGCGCTGTATGGGAGCGCATGTTAGCCACTGCTCACACCATATTCAGCAAAAAAACAGCCTCACAAATCTCTGGCGCTGAAAAATACTTGTTTGAAGCCCAGAGCGCAGGAGGTGGTGTGTTTAAAGTGTGTTTTCAAGCATCTATCAACTAGTAACAAAGCGAAAACATATGGAATAACATTGTAACAACATTGTAACATGAACACTTTAATGCCAGACCTCTAATGTCATTTCTGAGGAAATATATAAAAAATGAAAAAATTATGAAAAAACTGCTATTTCAATGCCAGAAGAGGTCAAAAAATTATTTGTGATTTTTTTGAAAAAAAAAAACCCTGTTTAAAGAGAAGAAAAGGATCGTCCATTGAAATGTATGGGAGAGCGCCAGGTAGCGAGAGGTCATACCTGGTGCTGTGCAAGGCTGAACGCTGGCGCCCCTACTCAGGGCCGTATTTGCCACTAGGCAAAGGAAGGCACGTGCCTAGGGCGGAGCTACAGACAGGGGCGGGTACGGGGCGGAGGCCAGCAACAATTTAATAAAAAAAAAAAAAAAACTTGTATGCAGTGGTTTCCCCCGGCGATGCGGGGAAGGTTGCGAGCGCGCCCCCTATTCCTGCTGTTTGCCTCGGTGCCCCACAATGGGCAGCTGACGCAACTGTACAGGCAATCCCCCGCCCCTGCTCTCAGCTGCCACCTGTCTCCTTCCTATGACAGGTGGCGGCGCGCCAGCTAAGTGTGGGAGTTGGGGGCGTGGCCTTGCCAGGTCCCCACGCCCCAGCCCAGCTCTGCCTTTGCCACTGCTCTTGCCATTGTAACTGTATGGGCAATCCCCCAGCCTGTGGGAATGCATTGCAGTGTGAGTGTGTCAGGACAGCACAGGGATTTGTGATGCTGCCCTCTCACACTGCAATGCAATCCCACATTCCTTTACACGTGCAGGCAGAGTGGCCCCCCCTCTCCTCCCCCGCGGCCCCGCCCCCTCCCTCAGCAGCAAGTATCGTAGGAGCAGTGTGATGGTGGCTCTTGCCCTCCTCCTCCTCCTCCCCTCAGCTCTGTGTGTGGGCTGCCGGCTACACTGCAGCTCGAAGATCATCCTCCTCCTGTGCGCAGCGCTCAGCCCTCCATGATTTCCAGCAGCAGAACAAGGTACCAGCAAACATGTTAAAGAGGAACACCACACATGAATTTTACTTTCCCGTGTGTTGTTCCTCTCTGCAGCAGCATCCCAAATTGGGATGCCCCACTGTGTGTACCCCCCCCCCCCCCAGGTCGCCTTGTTTCACTCGCCTTCCTTCCACCCCCACAGCACAGACTCGGGCGAGAGTGAATGCGCTGATTGACTGAGTGGCTCGCTCAGCCAATCAGCAGGCTCGCTGTTACTTGGCTCTTTTTGGCCGAGCGGCACCGCCAGCCGCATCCCCCAACCCACCTGGCAGCCGTAGTGTGACTGTGCCACCCATTCAGGAAGGTCGGGCGCATGCTCGGCTACAGGTGAGCAGGGATGCGGCCAGAACGCACAGATGCGGCGAGGGCTCCAGGAGAGGGCGAGTGTTCCAGAGAGAGGGGTTTACACAGTGGGGCATCCCAATTTGGCAGCTACCAGGGTGTAACCATAGGGGATGCAATCACATCGTAAAACAAGGTGGTCCCATCAGTGCCACCCCTCTTCCCTCTTTATCAGATTTGTGCTTACTTGGCATCATCTTGAGAATGGAAGCTCCATTAATCTCTCTTGTTTCAGTTGTCTAGCTGCATCCAATTAAATGAAAAGTCTGATAAAAGTTAACTGAGTCTTGAAAGGGCCCCATTTCATGTTCACACTAGGGCCCAGTCACATGTAGTTACGCCACTGGCCATAGTCCCTGTTAAAGTGGACCAAAAGCCAGTTTTTGCTGCCCCCTGGTTTTGGGTTGCTTAAAGCGGAACAAAACCAGGGATTTTGACTTCTTGGGTTTTGTTCAGATCCAAACTGGGATGCCCCACTGTATGAAACCCCCCAAAAACTCACCCCATATGCATTCCCACAGCGAATGCGCAGGCGCAAAGCCAATATGAGCTGCTTACTCCTTTGGAAAAACAGCTCCCATTAACTTCTATGGGGATAGGCTTGGGACGGGAGCACTCGCCACTAGGTGTAACCAGGAATGGGTCAGTGCAGCTCCCCATAGAAAACAATCAGAGCCGTTTGGAGACAAGCTTGTGCATGCTTCGTTGACCTGGGGAAAGGGTAAGTTTTACTAGTGTCCTGGGCGGTTTTACACAGCTGGCCAACCCAATTCGGGTTGCCCCGGGAAAAAGCCAATGGCTGGCCCTGCAATCTTTTAGATTCTAGGTCGGCCATTGATGGGGTTTTTTTTCCCCGTGACATCCTGATTTTAAATGCCCCACTGTGTGAAACCCCCAGATCACCCACAACTTAACTTACCTTTCTGCTGTTCCCATGGCGTATGTGCAGGCTCTTGTCCAATCATTGCTTCATGGTCACATTGCGGGTTTCTCTGCAGTGTAAGGTGTGCTGCCATGCCCAGCATATCTGAATAGCCTCAGCTGCAGGGATGTGGGCATCACACATTGGGCATTCCTAAAAGGGATGCCCCTGGTGCACTTAGCTGTGGGGGGGGGGCGTAAGCACAAATAGTGCCTAGGGCAGCAGGAACTCTAAATACAGCCCTGCCCCTACTATGAGAGACACCAGGAAAAGGTGGTGTTCCGCTTCAAGACGGATTTTCTGCCTAAGGTAGTGTCTGCCTTTCATTTGAATCAGGACATTGTTCTTCCGTCATTGTGCCCTAATCCTAGTAATGCTAAGGAGAGGGTTTTGCATTCTTTGGATGTTATTAGGTGTCTGGTGGCTACTGCATCTTTCAGGAAAACTGATGCTCTTTTTGTGGTCCCTTCTGGTCCTAGGAAGGGTTTGGCTCCTGCCAAGTCTACTATCAGCAAGTGGATTTGTCAGGCTGTGTTTCAGGCCTACTCTGCTAAGGGGAAGAATCCTCCCTTCCACCTTACTGCTCATTCCACTCGTGCTATTGGTGCCTCTTGGGTTTTTTAGCACCAGGCTTCTGTTGAACAAGTTTGCAAGGCCGCTACTTGGTCTTCTGTTCATACTTTTTCAATGTTTTACAAAGTTGATGTTAGGGCCTCAGCTGTTGCTGTTTTCGGCCGCCAGGTTTTGCCGGCGGCAGTGGTTTAAACTGTCTGCTGCTACCTTTGGGGATCCCACCCTACTTTATGGACACTGCTATTGGATGTCCCACTTGTAAGTATTCTATCTGGAGCAGGACGTACTGTATACTAAGAATAATACAATTCTGTGAAATACTCACCTGTAGAATTGGTATTATGAGTATACAGTACGTCCTGCTCCAACCCACCCTTGGTTTTTGCATTATCTTGGATCCCCTGTATGGTGATTGTTATCATTGTTATGGTTACCAGTTTGGGTTGTTTTAATTCTCCCGGCTTCTCGTTAACTGCTTTTTCAATGCTGGGGATTGTGGGAGGTCCCTGGGTATTTGAGGGGCCGGAAGGAGCCAATTTAAGATGTCTCTGCAGTCCAGCGCCATCTGGCGGAGTAGTACCCAAATGTAAGTATTCTATCTGGAGCAGGACGTACTGTATACTCATAATACCAATTCTACAGGTGAGTAATCACAGAATTGTATTTTTATATATTCTTGTTATATCTTGTTTAAAATAAAAGAACATTCCTTATTGTTATGCTCTGATCTCTTTAAAGCAATATAACAAACCTTTATAGTTGCCCTGTCCTGGGCGTTTATATGTAAAAAATGTTGATATATGTTTTGGCCATTAACAAAACAGTCAAGTCAGCCCCTCCTCCCATAACAGAGTCACTTACTAGCCCAGAAGAGCAGATGCCCATAGGTATCCTGACTGAGGGCAAGGAAGTGGAAGGCGGGGAGGAAGGGGGGGTTAGAAAATTACTCATAGATAAAAACAAAAAAAAAATTGGGAAAATTGGTAAAAATTGGGGGGCTATTGTTGAAGGAGAGAAACACAAATATAAAAAGGGAAAAATGAAACTAAGTAAGAGGACCAGGAACTATAAGCTTCAACATGAAAAGAAGCAGTACTAATAAAGGACATTCGGTCAAAGCCTGCCCAGGAACTGACTTTGGAAACTGGGAAATTGCGAATGTTTGTATCAATCACAGCCGAGTTCCTAGAAAAGGCGTAAGCGGACATATTTGTGTCGCGTACGCATACGGTTTAGCCGAGCATTTATGGTATTTGCAGCCAAAGTAGTCTCAGAACCCGAGTTTTTACCTGTTTTCGGACGTAACTTGCTGTGTTCTCAGTGTCCAATGTCCTTCGATGGCTTTCCGGCGTAAGCCTTGTTTTTACCAGTTATTTTAATGTGCTTCCCGCTGTCCCCTGCCAGTGTCCCCAGGTAGTTTGCATGTCCTTGCACATACTTACCTTTCTTCCCCTGCTGGCATCTAGGGCATTCCATATAGCATGCATGTCCTTGCATATACTTACCTTCCCCTCCCCCCCCCTTGGCATCTAGGGCATCCAATGTAGTCTGCATGCCCTTGCACATACTTACCTTTGCCCCCCTGCTGGCATATAGGGCATCCCATGTATTCTGCCTGTGTTTGCACATACTTACATTTGTACCTTGGCTGCTATGTCTTCTGATTCTACGCACTGTTGCTCACCTCCTACTTCGGCCAATTTCTCTTTTGGTCTTCTGTTTTACACCACTGTTAGTTTGGTTTGCGTCTGCTTTATGTAGTTGCATAGAAAACATGGCACCACTCAGCATATAACTTTAAAACTTTTTAATTATTAAAATTGTTTTGGTTTTTTGGTCTGAACAAATTTTTAAAAATGTGTTTACATGAATTTATTAACTATATAAAACTGGTTCATGTACTCTTTTAGGGGGCCACCCTCCTCCCTTCTTCAGGGTCTGTGAAAGAACATGAGGGGCAGGCTGATTCATCACTAACGCCAGGTAGCGACAGATGAGCATCTGTAGCAGCCATTTTCAGAGCGCCTGCTAGTAGTCACTGTGCTCGGCCGTGGGTCGCTTCAAAGCGACTAAGTCACTGTGCAGTAAAGATGAATACATTGTGAGGAGTTGCTATTTGACCAGTACAGTGCTGTATGGGAGCTTATGTTAGTGACTGGTCTGTGCGACCGACTCACAACATATTCATTAAAAAAACATCCTCACAAAACTCTGGCGCTGAAAAATGCTTCTTTGAAGCCCAGAGTGCCGGAGGCTGTGTGTTTAAAGTCTGTTTTTCAGCATGTATCCACCAGTAACAAAGCAAAAACATATGGAATTGCATTGAAATAACATTGTAACATGAACAATTTAATGTCAGACCTGTAATGTCATTTCTGCAGAAATATATAAAACATGAAAAAATTGTGAAAAAAATGCTTTTTCAATGCCAGAAGAGGTCACAACATTATTTGAGATTTAAAAAAAAAACAAACAAAAAAAAAACCCTGTTTAAAGAGAATAAAAGTATCGTCCATTGAAATGTATGGGAGAGCGACAGGTAGCGAGAGGTCATACCTGGCACTGTATGCTGAGGCTGTGATAATGATGAATCGGACGCTACATGGCGCTGTCCCAGTCGCTAAACAGATTCTGCTTGATAAATGTGTAATTGTGTGCCGTGTCCGGCGTTCACCTGTCGCTACCTCTCATTAACAAGGCACTACCTGACGCTATCCCTTCATAAATAAGGCCCTTAGTATTTATGGGCATGCGTTGTTTGTGTAATGCTTGGGTATTGCTTCACTGGCTTGACACCCACTTGTGCTGATTCTCACCCTCTGATGATTCTGTAGGGACAGGGAAGCTCAACACACCAGACTTAGCAAACATCTTATTAGACTTATTAGACTTCATATGCACCACAACCTGAGTGTTTTTTTTAGGTACTGGCCTGCCGGAGTGTGCAAGAGCTGTGGGACTCCAAGCGCAACACACCCTCCTCTTCAGCAGCCTCCATGGCTGGTGGTGGTGTTGATTCAGAGGAGGAAGAGGACGTTGGCAGGGTTTGAGGCCGCCCCCTTACACCCACACCCTGTCCTCTTGGCCCCCCTGGTTGGACCCCTCGCCTCTGGGGGTGCTTGATCCGCAGCCAGAACTCTCCAGCTACTAAAGAAAACATATTTTTGTTACTCATAACCCTGATAGCTCGCCTTGGGCTGTAGAACCTCCGCACCCAGGGCCACTTTTGCAGTTTGAGGTCCATCCAGTGCTGCATTATTTTGGGGAAAGTGTAAGGCGACGTCCCCTCACCACTCACATGGGCTGCCACTTCCTCCTTGGGCTTGAAGTCGTACCTTTCATCCACAAACAGATGTGCATTAAAGACTAGAGATGAGCGAGTAGTGAAATATTCGAAATTTCGAATTTCGATTCGAATAGACCGCGTTACTCGACTACTCGACCGAATATCGAATCCCATTATAGTCTATGGGAAAAAAATGCTCGACACTTGGAAATCTCAATTCGACCACTTGGAGGTCACCAAGTCCACCCTGAAACATCAGAAAATGATGCCAACACTGCTGGAATGCAACTGGGACAGCAGGGGAAGCATGTCTGGGTGCATATAACGCGCCCAAGTCGCACTATTACGCCACTATCACAGCCTCTCAACAATACACTCCAAACACAATATTACTTCTACGTAAAGTGAGACAAGACAAGGAAACCTTCTTTCCTCTACATTGCCATGGACCCCAAGCCAAACTGTACAAAAAAGAAGAACAAAATTCTGCACCCCTTAAAATCACGTTGCCTAATGACAACCACAGATGGCATAGGCAAGGGGGAAAATAAATAGACCCCACTCCTAATTGTCATTGTGTGTGTGTGTGTGTGTGTGTGTGTGTGTGTGTGTGTGTGTGTGTGTGTAAGATGTGGTCAGACATGTCCTCTTGTGTCATTGTGTCACCCCAGCAGTAAGGGAAGCTTAAAGGAGGAGGTTTGTTACAGTGTGTTACCCCAGCAGTAGGGGAAGCTTACAGGAGGAGGTTTGTTACAGTGTGTCACCCCAGCAGTCAGGGAAGCTTACAGGAGGAGGTTTGTTACAGTGTGTTACCCCAGCAGTAAGGGAAGCTTACAGGAGGAGGTTTGTTACAGTGTGTCACCCCTGCAGTCAGGGAAGCTTACAGGAGGAGGTTTGTTACAGTGTGTCACCCCAGCAGTAGGGGAAGCTTACAGGAGGAGGTTTGTTACAGTGTGGCACCCCTGCAGTCAGGGAAGCTTACAGGAGGAGGTTTGTTACAGTGTGTCACCCCAGCAGTAAGGGAAGCTTACAGGAGGAGGTTTGTTACAGTGTGGCACCCCTGCAGTCAGGGAAGCTTACAGGAGGAGGTTTGTTACAGTGTGTCACCCCAGCAGTCAGGGAAGCTTACAGGAGGAGGTTTGTTACAGTGTGTTACCCCAGCAGTAGGGGAAGCTTACAGGAGGAGGTTTGTTACAGTGTGGCACCCCAGCAGTAAGGGAAGCTTACAGGAGGAGGTTTGTTACAGTGTGTCACCCCTGCAGTCAGGGAAGCTTACAGGAGGAGGTTTGTTACAGTGTGTCACCCCAGCAGTAGGGGAAGCTTACAGGAGGAGGTTTGTTACAGTGTGGCACCCCTGCAGTCAGGGAAGCTTACAGGAGGAGGTTTGTTACAGTGTGTCACCCCAGCAGTAAGGGAAGCTTACAGGAGGAGGTTTGTTACAGTGTGTCACCCCAGCAGTCAGGGAAGCTTACAGGAGGAGGTTTGTTACAGTGTGGCACCCCAGCAGTCAGGGAAGCTTACAGGAGGAGGTTTGTTACAGTGTGGCACCCCAGCAGTCAGGGAAGCTTACAGGAGGAGGTTTGTTACAGTGTGTCACCCCTGCAGTCAGGGAAGCTTACAGGAGGAGGTTTGTTACAGTGTGTTACCCCAGCAGTAGGGGAAGCTTACAGGAGGAGGTTTGTTACAGTGTGTCACCCCAGCAGTCAGGGAAGCTTACAGGAGGAGGTTTGTTACAGTGTGTTACCCCAGCAGTAGGGGAAGCTTACAGGAGGAGGTTTGTTACAGTGTGTCACCCCAGCAGTAGGGGAAGCTTACAGGAGGAGGTTTGTTACAGTGTGTCACCCCAGCAGTAGGGGAGGCCCAAGAGCTGAGACCTTTTAAAAATTGTGTGGAGGCCCAAGAGCTGAGACCTTTTAAAAATTGTGTGGAGGCCCAAGAGCTGAGACCTTTTAAAAATTGTGTGGAGGCCCAAGAGCTGAGACCTTTTAAAAATTGTGTGGAGGCCCAAGAGCTGAGACCTTTTAAAAATGGTGTGGAGGCCCAAGAGCTGAGACCTTTTAAAAATTGTGTGGAGGCCCAAGAGCTGAGACCTTTTAAAAATTGTGTGGAGGCCCAAGAGCTGAGACCTTTTAAAAATTGTGTGGAGGCCCAAGAGCTGAGACCTCTCAAACATTGTGTGGAGTCCCAAGAGCTGAGACCTCTTAAAAATTGTGTGGAGTCCCACGAGCTGAGACCTCTTAAAAATTGTAGATTTTGTAGATTGTATTAAGCCCAAGAGGTGAGCCATAATTTTTTTTTATTAATACAGCAATTCTACGGCGGTTAAGGAGGAGGAGGAGGAGGAGGAGGAGGAAATGGCACTTCATACAGATGGCACTTCACTCTTGGCTGCTTTCCACTGTTGTACAAGCAAAGTCCGGGTCAATCCACTTGCTGTTCATTTTGATTAGCGTCAGCCTGTCGGCACTGTCGGTTGACAGGCGGCTGCGCTTATCGGTTATAATGCCCCCGGCTGCGCTGAACACCCTTTCTGATAGCACGCTGGCGGCAGGGCAGGCAAGCACCTCCAAGGCGTACAGGGACAGTTCCAGCCACGTGTCCAACTTGGAGACCCAGTAAGTGTTGGTCGCCGAGGGATCGGGGAGGACAGGGGTGTGGTCTGCCAGGTAGTCCCGCAACATCCGCCGATACTTGTCCCTCCTGCTGATAGCGGGCCCCGCAGTGATGGAAGTTGCACGAGGGGGTGACATGAACGTGTCCCACACCTTGGAGAGTGTTCCCCTGGTGGCTGTGGGCCTGATCGATGTTGTCAGACTCTGGGAGACACTCTCCTCTCTGCCGCCAGCGATGCTGGGTGGGAAAATCTGCATCATGTTCTGCAAGAGTTCCCTCTGGTATTCCAGTAATCGATTCGTCCTCTCCTCTACCGGAATAAAAGAGGAGAAGTTATCTTTATACCGGGGGTCCAGGAGTGCGAAGACCCAGTATAGTTTGTTCTCCAATATCCGGACAACACGTATGTCCCGGGAAAAGCAGCCCAGCATGAAGTCAGCCATGTGTGCCAGACTCTGAGTAGGCATGACCTCACTGCCCCCACCAGAAGGATCATTTTCCATTTCCTCCTCTTCCTCCTCCTCTCCGCCCCATCCGCGCTGAACCAATGGGACGCACACAGCCTGACTGCTACCCTCGCCGCCAGCATCCTCTTCCACAGCCACCTCCACGTTGTCCTCCTCCTCCTCATCCTCCTCCTCCTGCAACTGCCACCGAGCAGCAGACAAAAGTGTGGTCTGACTGTCTACCTGCGTTGCGTCTCCTCCTACCCCCGTCTCCTCTGTGTGCAATGCGTTCTCCCTTATTGCGATGAGCGATTCTTTAAGGACGCATAGGAGCGGGATGGTTACGCTCACTATAGCGTCCTCGCTGCTGACCTTCTTAGTGGACTCCTCAAAGATACGCAATACATCGCATATGTCTGCCATCCATGGCCACTCGTGGTTGGCAAACTGAGGGAGCTGAGTTGGAGGCACGCGTGGATGCATCATCTGGTACTCCATCAATGCTTTCTGCTGCTCACACACCCTGGCCAACATGCAATAGGTGGAATTCCAGCGAGTGGGCAGGTCGCACAACAGCCGATGTTGAGGCAAATGGAGGCGTTGCTGGATTTTTTTTAAGCTAGCAGCAGCTACAGTTGACTTCCGAAAGTGAGCGCACAAGCGCCGCACTTTGACCAGTAGCTCTGCCAGGTTGGGGTAAGTCTTTAGAAACTTTTGTACTACCAAATTAAAAACGTGGGCCAGGCATGGTACGTGATTGAGTTCTGCAAGCTCCAGAGCCGCCACCAGGTTACGGCCGTTATCGCACACGACCATGCCTGGTCCTAGCTGCAGCGGCGACAGCCACATCTCTGTCTGCTGCAATATGGCGTGCCTCACCTCTGCGGCGCTGTGCTTCCTGTCGCCCAAGCTGATAAGCTTAAGCACCGCCTGCTGACGTCTCCCCGCGCCAGTGCTGCAACGCTTCCAGCTAGGGGCTGAGGGCGATGTTAAGGCAGAGGAGGAGGAGGAGGAAGAGGAGGGGGGTCTATCAGAACCCGTGCTGGCAATCTTGGGCGGGGGTGGTATGTAGGCCGTCCCTGTTTGCGACCCCGTCCCCGCTTCCACAACATTCACCCAGTGTGCCGTCAAAGAGATGTAGCGTCCTTGGCCGCAAGCGCTTGTCCACGAGTCGGTGGTCAAGTGGACCTTTGCGCTGACTGCGTACCTCAGGGCCCGCCTGATGTTACGCGACACGTGCTGGTGCAGGGCGGGGACGCCACACCGGGAAAAATAGTGGCGGCTAGGGACGGAATAGCGAGGTGCGGCAGCCGCCATCAGGTCGCGGAAGGCCTGCGTCTCCACAAGCCTAAACGGCAACATCTCCAGGGCCAGCAGTTTGGAGATGAGGCAGGTTAAGGCTTGGGCTTGGGGGTGACTGGAGGCGTACTTCCGCCTGCGGTTGAACGCCTGCGAGATGGACAGTTGATGGGACGAAGAGATGGAAGGTGCAGACGAAGATGCGGGGGAAGGTGGGGCTGAAGGAGAAGGCCCCAAAGTAGCCGAGGCAGAGGCAGATGTGGAGGTGTCCTGGCTGGAGGTCTGGACCGCAGTGGCAGCACACAACAAAGGGGAAGAGGCAGTGGCAGCAAGACGGGGCGCAGGTTGTATTGCGTTTGCTCTCTCCCACTCAGCCCAGTGCTTGAATTCCAAGTGACGGCGCATGCCTGAGGTGGTCAGATTGCTCTTCTCAGAGCCCCTACTCAGTTTTGAGTGGCAGATTGCGCAAACCGCGCTCAGTTTGTCATCCGCGCAAACGTTAAAAAATCTCCACACCACAGAAGTACGAGGCCTCGATGGGGGAGCTTCGCGCGACTGCCTGCTGCCGGGAAGAGCTTCGGCCCTGCTGGCTGTGGCCTGCCTTCTCTGTCTGGACTGTCCTCTGCCTCTGGACTGTCCTCTGCCTCTTGCTGCCTTATTCGGTGATGCGCAGACCGCATCTCCACTGCTTTCCCCGCTGGACATCACCCCTGTCCAAGTGGGGTCGGTCATTTCGTCGTCCACCACCTCCTCTTCCACTTCCTCTCTCTGCTCCTCCTCCTGCCCACTGGACATTCCAACAGCCTCCCTTGATGGCAACTGCGTCTCATCATCATCGCTCATGATAGCAGATGCTGGTTCCGGGTCCACATCACTAGCAGATGGCGGATACTCAAGTGTTTGGGCATCACTACAAACAAATTCCTCTGCTAGCTCCTGGGATTCTTGCAGCACATCTGGAAAAGGACCCGAAAAGAGGTCCTGGGAGGGGTCAAGGTTGAGCTGACTCTGTTGGCCAGGTTGGGAGGAAGGAGGGTCAGAGTGAGACTGTGTGGATGACTGGGTGGTGGACAAGTGACTGGAAGCGTTATCGGCCATCCATTGCACCACCTGTTCACGCTGCTCAGGCCTTAACAGAGGTGTACCCCGCCCCCCGCATAACTGTCCCATAAAGGCAGGGAAGCTGGATGAGCGTAATGCTGGCTGCCCCTCACCAGCACGCATTGTATCCCCACTGGCTTCAACGCGGTTTGTGCCCCCACCAGCATTTCCGCGCCCCCGTCCTCGTCCACGTCCCTTTGCGCTAGCCCTCCGCATTTCAGACGTTTTACTTTTTTGGCCACGCGTTATGCCAAATATAAAAATATTTTTAAGAAGAACACCTGGCTATACAGCCGTATACTGCCAGAAGGTGAAATGGTGCCTATACGCACCGTGTATAAAACAGTGTTTTGTTGGCACAGAGGACACAAAACAGTAGTGCCAAATATAAATATATTTTTAAGAACACCTGGCTATACAGCCGTATACTGCCAGAAGGTGAAATGGTGCCTATACGCACCGTGTATAAAACAGTGTTTTGTTGGCACAGAGGACACAAAACAGTAGTGCCAAATATAAATATATTTTTAAGAACACCTGGCTATACAGCCGTATACTGCCAGAAGGTGAAATGGTGCCTATACGCACCGTGTATAAAACAGTGTTTTGTTGGCACAGAGGACACAAAACAGTAGTGCCAAATATAAATATATTTTTAAGAACACCTGGCTATACAGCCGTATACTGCCAGAAGGTGAAATGGTGCCTATATACGCACCGGGTATATAACAAGGTTTTGTTGGTAAAGAGGACACAAAACAGTAGTGCCAAATATAAAAATATTTTTAAGAAAAACACCTGGCTATACAGCCGTATACTGCCAGAAGGTGAAATGGTGCCTATATACGCACCGGGTATATAACAAGGTTTTGTTGGTAAAGAGGACACAAAACAGTAGTGCCAAATATAAAAATATTTTTAAGAAAAACACCTGGCTATACAGCCGTATACTGCCAGAAGGTGAAATGGTGCCTATACGCACCGGGTATATAACAAGGTTTTGTTGGCACAGAGGACACAAAACAGTAGTGCAAAATATAGTTTTGTATATAGGTGCTAATACACCACTGAAGTCTTTCTGTCCCTATTCCAGCATCAGCAGCTACCCCTCACTAAAGCAGCCGTTTTGAGCAGAGTGTATATAGTTTTGTATATAGGTGCTAATACACCACTGAAGTCTTTCTGTCCCTATTCCAGCAGCAGCAGCTACCCCTCACTAAAGCAGCCGTTGTGTGCAGTGTGTATATAGCTAGAATGAGCTATATACTGTTCAGCATAGTAGCCCTAATAAGGGCTCTTAATGACTCTCTTGTCTTCTGGTAGCTGGTATATATGGTGGTAAAAGCGATATTCTGAGCTTCTGGGGCCCTGCCTGACTACATAGAATATGAGCTATATACTGTTCAACATAGCAGCACTAATTAGGGATTAAGGACTGTCTTGTCTTCTGGTAGCTGGTATATATGGTGGTAAAAGGTATATTCTGAGCTTCTGGGGCCCTGCCTGACTACATAGAATATGAGCTATATACTGTTCAGCGTAGCAGCCCTAATAAGGGCTCTTAAGGACTGTCTTGTCTTCTGGTAGCTGGTATATATGGTGGTAAAAGGTATATTCTGAGCTTCTGGGGCCCTGCCTGACTAAATAGAAAATGAGCTATATACTGTTCAGCGTAGCAGCCCTAATAAGGGCTATTAAGGACTGTCTTGTCTTCTGGTAGCTGGTATATATGGTGGTAAAAGGTATATTCTGAGCTTCTGGGGCCCTGCCTGACTACATAGAAAATGAGCTATATACTGTTCAGCGTAGCAGCCCTAATAAGGGCTCTTAAGGACTGTCTTGTCTTCTGGTAGCTGGTATATATGGTGGTAAAAGGTATATTCTGAGCTTCTGGGGCCCTGCCTGACTACATAGAAAATGAGCTATATACTGTTCAGCGTAGCAGCCCTAATGAGGGCTCTTAAGGACTGTCTTGTCTTCTGGTAGCTGGTATATATGGTGGTAAAAGGTATATTCTGAGCTTCTGGGGCCCTGCCTGACTAAATAGAAAATGAGCTATATACTGTTCAGCGTAGCAGCCCTAATAAGGGCTATTAAGGACTGTCTTGTCTTCTGGTAGCTGGTATATATGGTGGTAAAAGGTATATTCTGAGCTTCTGGGGCCCTGCCTGACTACATAGAATATGAGCTATATACTGTTCAGCGTAGCAGCCCTAATAAGGGCTCTTAAGGACTGTCTTGTCTTCTGGTAGCTGGTATATATGGTGGTAAAAGGTATATTCTGAGCTTCTGGGGCCCTGCCTGACTAAATAGAAAATGAGCTATATACTGTTCAGCGTAGCAGCCCTAATAAGGGCTATTAAGGACTGTCTTGTCTTCTGGTAGCTGGTATATATGGTGGTAAAAGGTATATTCTGAGCTTCTGGGGCCCTGCCTGACTACATAGAAAATGAGCTATATACTGTTCAGCGTAGCAGCCCTAATAAGGGCTCTTAAGGACTGTCTTGTCTTCTGGTAGCTGGTATATATGGTGGTAAAAGGTATATTCTGAGCTTCTGGGGCCCTGCCTGACTAAATAGAAAATGAGCTATATACTGTTCAGCGTAGCAGCCCTAATAAGGGCTATTAAGGACTGTCTTGTCTTCTGGTAGCTGGTATATATGGTGGTAAAAGGTATATTCTGAGCTTCTGGGGCCCTGCCTGACTAAATAGAAAATGAGCTATATACTGTTCAGCGTAGCAGCCCTAATAAGGGCTATTAAGGACTGTCTTGTCTTCTGGTAGCTGGTATATATGGTGGTAAAAGGTATATTCTGAGCTTCTGGGGCCCTGCCTGACTACATAGAATATGAGCTATATACTGTTCAGCGTAGCAGCCCTAATAAGGGCTCTTAAGGACTGTCTTGTCTTCTGGTAGCTGGTATATATGGTGGTAAAAGGTATATTCTGAGCTTCTGGGGCCCTGCCTGACTAAATAGAAAATGAGCTATATACTGTTCAGCGTAGCAGCCCTAATAAGGGCTATTAAGGACTGTCTTGTCTTCTGGTAGCTGGTATATATGGTGGTAAAAGGTATATTCTGAGCTTCTGGGGCCCTGCCTGACTACATAGAAAATGAGCTATATACTGTTCAGCGTAGCAGCCCTAATAAGGGCTCTTAAGGACTGTCTTGTCTTCTGGTAGCTGGTATATATGGTGGTAAAAGGTATATTCTGAGCTTCTGGGGCCCTGCCTGACTAAATAGAAAATGAGCTATATACTGTTCAGCGTAGCAGCCCTAATAAGGGCTATTAAGGACTGTCTTGTCTTCTGGTAGCTGGTATATATGGTGGTAAAAGGTATATTCTGAGCTTCTGGGGCCCTGCCTGACTAAATAGAAAATGAGCTATATACTGTTCAGCGTAGCAGCCCTAATAAGGGCTATTAAGGACTGTCTTGTCTTCTGGTAGCTGGTATATATGGTGGTAAAAGGTATATTCTGAGCTTCTGGGGCCCTGCCTGACTACATAGAATATGAGCTATATACTGTTCAGCGTAGCAGCCCTAATAAGGGCTCTTAAGGACTGTCTTGTCTTCTGGTAGCTGGTATATATGGTGGTAAAAGGTATATTCTGAGCTTCTGGGGCCCTGCCTGACTAAATAGAAAATGAGCTATATACTGTTCAGCGTAGCAGCCCTAATAAGGGCTATTAAGGACTGTCTTGTCTTCTGGTAGCTGGTATATATGGTGGTAAAAGGTATATTCTGAGCTTCTGGGGCCCTGCCTGACTAAATAGAAAATGAGCTATATACTGTTCAGTGTAGCAGCCCTAATAAGGGCTATTAAGGACTGTCTTGTCTTCTGGTAGCTGGTATATATGGTGGTAAAAGGTATATTCTGAGCTTCTGGGGCCCTGCCTGACTAAATAGAAAATGAGCTATATACTGTTCAGCGTAGCAGCCCTAATAAGGGCTATTAAGGACTGTCTTGTCTTCTGGTAGCTGGTATATATGGTGGTAAAAGGTATATTCTGAGCTTCTGGGGCCCTGCCTGACTACATAGAATATGAGCTATATACTGTTCAACGTAGCAGCCCTAATAAGGGCTCTTAAGGACTCTCTTGTCTTCTGGTAGCTGGTATATATGGTGGTAAAAGGTATATTCTGAGCTTCTGGGGCCCTGCCTGACTACATAGAATATGAGCTATATACTGTTCAGCGTAGCAGCCCTAATAAGGGCTCTTAAGGACTGTCTTGTCTTCTGGTAGCTGGTATATATGGTGGTAAAAGGTATATTCTGAGCTTCTGGGGCCCTGCCTGACTAAATAGAAAATGAGCTATATACTGTTCAGCGTAGCAGCCCTAATAAGGACTATTAAGGACTGTCTTGTCTTCTGGTAGCTGGTATATATGGTGGTAAAAGGTATATTCTGAGCTTCTGGGGCCCTGCCTGACTACATAGAATATGAGCTATATACTGTTCAACGTAGCAGCCCTAATAAGGGCTCTTAAGGACTCTCTTGTCTTCTGGTAGCTGGTATATATGGTGGTAAAAGGTATATTCTGAGCTTCTGGGGCCCTGCCTGACTACATAGAATATGAGCTATATACTGTTCAGCGTAGCAGCCCTAATAAGGGCTCTTAAGGACTGTCTTGTCTTCTGGTAGCTGGTATATATGGTGGTAAAAGGTATATTCTGAGCTTCTGGGGCCCTGCCTGACTAAATAGAAAATGAGCTATATACTGTTCAGCGTAGCAGCCCTAATAAGGGCTATTAAGGACTGTCTTGTCTTCTGGTAGCTGGTATATATGGTGGTAAAAGGTATATTCTGAGCTTCTGGGGCCCTGCCTGACTAAATAGAAAATGAGCTATATACTGTTCAGCGTAGCAGCCCTAATAAGGGCTATTAAGGACTGTCTTGTCTTCTGGTAGCTGGTATATATGGTGGTAAAAGGTATATTCTGAGCTTCTGGGGCCCTGCCTGACTACATAGAATATGAGCTATATACTGTTCAGCGTAGCAGCCCTAATAAGGGCTCTTAAGGACTGTCTTGTCTTCTGGTAGCTGGTATATATGGTGGTAAAAGGTATATTCTGAGCTTCTGGGGCCCTGCCTGACTAAATAGAAAATGAGCTATATACTGTTCAGCGTAGCAGCCCTAATAAGGGCTATTAAGGACTGTCTTGTCTTCTGGTAGCTGGTATATATGGTGGTAAAAGGTATATTCTGAGCTTCTGGGGCCCTGCCTGACTAAATAGAAAATGAGCTATATACTGTTCAGCGTAGCAGCCCTAATAAGGGCTATTAAGGACTGTCTTGTCTTCTGGTAGCTGGTATATATGGTGGTAAAAGGTATATTCTGAGCTTCTGGGGCCCTGCCTGACTAAATAGAAAATGAGCTATATACTGTTCAGCGTAGCAGCCCTAATAAGGGCTATTAAGGACTGTCTTGTCTTCTGGTAGCTGGTATATATGGTGGTAAAAGGTATATTCTGAGCTTCTGGGGCCCTGCCTGACTAAATAGAAAATGAGCTATATACTGTTCAGCGTAGCAGCCCTAATAAGGGCTATTAAGGACTGTCTTGTCTTCTGGTAGCTGGTATATATGGTGGTAAAAGGTATATTCTGAGCTTCTGGGGCCCTGCCTGACTACATAGAATATGAGCTATATACTGTTCAGCGTAGCAGCCCTAATAAGGGCTCTTAAGGACTGTCTTGTCTTCTGGTAGCTGGTATATATGGTGGTAAAAGGTATATTCTGAGCTTCTGGGGCCCTGCCTGACTAAATAGAAAATGAGCTATATACTGTTCAGCGTAGCAGCCCTAATAAGGGCTATTAAGGACTGTCTTGTCTTCTGGTAGCTGGTATATATGGTGGTAAAAGGTATATTCTGAGCTTCTGGGGCCCTGCCTGACTAAATAGAAAATGAGCTATATACTGTTCAGCGTAGCAGCCCTAATAAGGGCTATTAAGGACTGTCTTGTCTTCTGGTAGCTGATATATATGGTGGTAAAAGGTATATTCTGAGCTTCTGGGGCCCTGCCTGACTAAATAGAAAATGAGCTATATACTGTTCAGCGTAGCAGCCCTAATAAGGGCTATTAAGGACTGTCTTGTCTTCTGGTAGCTGGTATATATGGTGGTAAAAGGTATATTCTGAGCTTCTGGGGCCCTGCCTGACTAAATAGAAAATGAGCTATATACTGTTCAGCGTAGCAGCCCTAATAAGGGCTATTAAGGACTGTCTTGTCTTCTGGTAGCTGGTATATATGGTGGTAAAAGGTATATTCTGAGCTTCTGGGGCCCTGCCTGACTACATAGAATATGAGCTATATACTGTTCAGCGTAGCAGCCCTAATAAGGGCTCTTAAGGACTGTCTTGTCTTCTGGTAGCTGGTATAGATGGTGGTAAAAGCGATATTCCGAGCTTCTGGGGCCCTGCCAGCGACAGCCTGTCTTTCCCTGCTGTGAGCGTCTGTCCCTCACTAAGTTCAAGCTGCTAATGCTGACGAAGAGGAAGTGCTGAGTTTTGTATATTCGAGGTCACATGGTTTTTCCAGCCAATGCGTGTAGACGCCGTTTTCGCGATGCCAGCGTCCTCCCAGGACCTGTCCCACCCCCCCTGCATGGTGATTGGTGTAAAAAACGCGCCAGGGAAGGTGGGAGGGGAAACGAATTGTGAGTGCGCCATCGCCGCTGTACTCGATCGAAATCGAGTATGACGAACAGCGTAGTATTCGATCGAATACCGGCTCGGTCGAATACTACTCGCTCATCACTATTAAAGACCTCCCTGCAGCTCCAGCTTCATTCTGCCAGCAGCAGCCCCACAAGCTCCAAAGAGTGACCAGGAGGAAGACCCAGCCTGCAGACAGGCTTCATCTGTCTTTGGTTAGGCGGTGCCACTCATGGAGGCAAACTGGCGGGCCAACAGCACCACTTTTCGGCAAAACTCCAATAGATATTTTAAAATTGTGCAATGGCCTACCAGTTTGTTTGATGAAGACCAGGCTTCAGTGGTTGTGAAGCAGCAGCGCCATCACCAGCAGGTGGAGACACTGTTTGGGGCTCTGGTGGAGGGCAACCAGGTTGCCCTTCAAAGGCTGGAGGCCAACCAGGTTGCCCTTCAAAGGCTGGGGATGCTTAAGGCACAGCAAGCTGCAAACACCCAAAGCCAGGCAACATCCGTCTAACCTGCCATGCTGGACTTTGGGTTGTGGGGGGTCTCCAAGCTTTAATTATGCCGGACAGGCACATTTTTTTTTTATCAATTTTCTGTTGACCTGCATCCAAAGTTATGCCATAACCCAACAGCTTGTGACAAGGCAAGGGATATAATTAATCACAAATGACATAAGTGGTGAAAAAAAATAAAATTCAAGAAAGAGTCCACCAAATGCTGCCGAATGCTTTGGCCCACACGGCTCTGGGTGCCATCATACAGATGTCCAGGAATCTCTGGAGCAGAAGCAGGGGTTGTCTCCTCCAAATATGCTGCCACCCTCTCACTCAAGGTAAAGTTGTGAAGGCTGATGCACGCCATGATAATTTGTACGGCCTTCTCTGGCTGTGTGGTCCAGACAGCGAAATCTGGCCTTCAACAGGCCAAACCACAACTCAACTACAGCCCGTGTGCGGCGATGGGCCCCATTATAAGCCTCCTGGCCAGGTTTCTGGGTCCTTAAGAAGGGCACCAGGAGCCAGGACAGCAAGGGACAACCTGAATCACCTAAAAGACAAATGAAAATGGCAATTCAATTACTAACAGGCAACATAATATCAAAACAGCTTAGACCAAATATTAAGTATTACAAAAGAGTAGGGCCAAACAAGCAAAAAGTAGGGCAGGATGCTCAGACTAAGCATTTGTTACTGCAATAGGGAGAAGGGGACATTCAAAGAGGGGCATGAGCACAGTCAAAGTAATGGAGTACAGGGAGTACAGGGAGATTAGCTAAAACAAGAAACTTGGATCAATTAGAAAAAGGTGGCACATAACAAAAACACATTGCGAAAGCAACATAAACAATAAACAGGCAGATCCACCCCGGCAATAAAGACCGGGGTCACTAGACTGGCAACAACAAATGAACAGCAAAAAAAGTAAAACAAGGGCCAAATGGAACACAGGAAAGCTGTTTTGGGGGGGAGGAGAAGCTAGACTAGCCTCTAGTGGGCTACAAGGAGGAGCTATGTGGACCTTAACAGCCTGAGACACAGGGAAGACCTCCCTTTGTCCCCTGTGGAGGGGAAGCTAGGCTAGCTGTAAGAGATAGAGATACTGAACTATATACCCCTAAGCAGCTGGAGAAACCAGGGCCACATGCGTAATCGATGCACAATCGATAGCTCCCAAGACACAATGCTGCAGCGGCTCGGAAGGCCACATCCTCCGCTTCACTCTAGCAGTGCGAGTGCCCGCGGTAGGATTAAGGGGTTATGTAACCCGAAACGCATAACCTTGTTGCTGGGGAGCCATGGATACACACTCTACATGGGATATGTATGATTTTAATATTCATTATTAAATGTTAAGTTTTAGTGCACCTGGTGAGCTGAGCTGCAGCACACAGGTGCGAGTGCCCGCGTCAGGCATTTCTGAATGACCGGAGCGGGCACGCTCCCTGTTAGATGGAGGCGGAGGATGCGGCTGTCAGAGCCGCTGCTCTTAGACGCGCCATAGGAACGGGAAGGGGTCAGTTGCTGCACCAATCTGGGGAGGTTTCACACAGCGGGGCACCCCCGATTGGGGTGCCCCCAGAGGAAGGAACAAAACCCAGGATAGTCAAATGTTCCAAAAAGCCCGATTCATAGCCTCACTGTGATTGCTTGTTTCTTTATGGAAAAGAACTCGAAACCTAGGATTTTGCGAATGCTCATATTATTCACAGACGCACTCCAAGAGTTTTTCAACCACGAGTATGTGGCCATAATCGCTTGCCGTGCGCATACGATTTACACTTTTGGTTGTTAAACTTGTCTCGGAAGCTGAGTTTTTACCTTTTTCAGTTGTATGTTGCTGTGGAGTCCATCAATCTCAGTGTTCCGTGTCTGTCGCTGGCCTTTGAGCATAAACCACATGCTTTTTAAGTGTTAAGCTTGCTGGCCCCCTGTGTGCCATCCCATGTATGTAGTATGACTGGTATGGGGGGGAGGAGAAAGAGGATGTTGCCAGTGGTTAGGGCCAGGGCCGTATTTAGGGTTCATGCTGCCCTAGGCACTATTTGTGTTTCACCCCCCCCAACCAAGTGGAAGAGGTAGAGTGAGTCAAAGACCCAGTACAGGAGGCTACAACAGTGGAGAATATGGGGATGCAGCAGGTCAGCAAAGGTAGTGGAGACTGAAACAGCAAGGATAAGGTAAGGAATGGGCCTGCAATCGGGGAGAGGAATCAGCAAAGGGCAAACACTCCATCAACCCCTCACACAATTAGCCCCACACATCAGTTAACCCATTATTCCCATTATACCCCCACTCTATTACCCTCCACTACACACACACTATAACCCCACACCTAACCCTCACACCTGTTAAACCAGACCATAATCAGTTTTGTCCAGCCCTGTAGTCTAAAAGCCCAGCCAGCGCCAGCCAATTACCTCTCCCCAAGGCATGATGCCCCACTTTCCATTCATCCCACAGCGCATACGCATACCCCCCAACCGTCCTGATATTCCCGGGACAATCCCGATTGTTTCCCAGTGGTCCCACACCGCATGCCCTCCTCCTCGCTCTCTCCTGCACTGTCCTCACTCTGTCCCGCGCCGTTGCCTCTGCCTCTCAGACGCCCACCTCCACCGGCCCTGCGTGTGAGCGCTGAGCTGCATACTTGGGGCCGGTGGCAGGGGGCGCCAGAGAGGCAGTTTTTTTTTTTCTCTTGTTAATTCTCATTGGTGGTTCGGTGGGTGGGGGCGGGGCTCCAGGCTTCGCTGAAGATCGTGCAGGAGCTGAACTGGTGAGTGTGTGTGTTGTATGCTGTGTTGTGTGTTCTGTGTCTGTGTCTTTGTGTGTGTGCTGTGCTGTGTGTCTGTGTGCTGTGTTGTGTCTGTGTCTTTTTGTGTGTGTGCTGTGTTGTGTCTGTGTGTGTCTGTCTTTTTGTGTTTGTGTTGTGTGTGCTGTGTTGTGTATGTGTTATGTGTGTGCTGTGCTGTGTTGTGTGTGTGTGTGCTGTGTTGTGTGTGTCTGTCTTTTTGTGTTTGTGCTGTGTTATGTGTGCTGTGTTGTGTATGTGTTATGTGTGTGCTGTGCTGTGTTGTGTGTGTGTGTGTGTGTGTGTGTGTGCTGTGTTGTGTGTGTGTGTACTGTGTTGTGTGTGCGTGCTGTGTTGTGTGCATGTGTGTGCTGTGTTATGTGTCTTTGTGTGCGTGTCTGTGTCTTTATGTGTGCGCTGTGCTGAGTTGTGTGTTGTGTTGTGTGTGTGCTGTGTTGTGTGTGTGTCTGTGTCTTTATGTGTGTGCTGTGTTGTGTGTTGTGTGTGTCTGTGTCTTTGTGTGTGTGTCTGTGTCTTTATGTGTGTGTGCTGTGTTGTGTGTGCGTGCTGTGTTACACCTAACTGGCTGTAACAAGGGATGCCCCTCACTGTATTAGTATTATTTATTTATTGTTTATTTTTATTTAATTATTAGGGGCTGTTTCCCTTTAAGGGTGTGGCTGTGGGCATGGTCAGGGATGTGGCCAGGCGTGACTTAAATGTGTCCTTCTTTACAGCTTTGAAAAGTTGGGAGGTATGCATACGCGGCCCATGGTGGGATTTCTCTGGCTAAATGGCCAGAATGGGCCCGAACAGCAGGAGGGGAACAGGCAGCAGGTGGTTCCAAACCTTCCATTCATAATAGATAGCCAGGGGACACATGCACCAGTAAAGGGGAGCCAAAACCCAGGTTTTGGTCTGTTTTAACCTTCAACACATACAGTTAAAGTGGAACAAAACACAAGAATTTGACTTTCCCCCTTTTGTGCCATTCCCCAGGGCATCTTAAATTGGGATGCCCCACTGTGTGAAACTCCCCAGGTCCAGCAGCACATGGTCGAATGAGAGCAGCCATTCGGCAAACGTCTCTCACTGACTTCAAAGGCTAGCACAAGCGGCCTCATCCCCAGCGGCGTGTGCGCTCCTGCCTCAGCGTATCTTTATGAAAACAATGTGAGCCATTTGCTGTATGACATCGTCACAGCAAACGTCTCTCTCATGGAACGAGAGTCCACACATGTGCCGCACCCAGAAAAGGCGAATGATTACCAGCACCCTGGGGGGGTGATTTACACAGTGGGGCAGTGGCTTCTTTTAGATTCCAGGGCTAGCCCGGCTGGGTTTTGTTCCACTTTAACCCCCCACCTACACACACAATTCCCCCCTCCACTACATAACACCACACACATTGTGAAAGCAAATAAAATACAGTTTTGGACAGCCCTAAAGTCTAAAGGACTCCAGGGCCAGCCAACTCCATCTTTATCCAGATTTGTGATGCCCCGCTCTATGAAACCCCCCAGTTCTCTCAAAGACTTGGACCAAAGTGGACCAAAACCCAGCTGGATCGGCCCAGGAATCTATAAGATTCCCGGGCCGATCCATTCCCTCCCCGCGGGGCATCCAACATTGGGATGCCCCGCTGTGTGAAACCCCCCAGGTCGCCCGCTACACTTACCTTAATCCCGGTCCAACAGCGCATGCGCGGAACGCATTCCCGCTATCCCTCTAGCAGGGCACATGCCCGCGCCGGCCATTTGTTAATGCCCGGTGCGGGCACGCTCCCTGTTGGAGGGATGCCTGAGATGCGGCCGCCAGCGCACTCGGAGCCATTGAGCTAAAACGTTGCTCAGCCGTCCATAGCTCAGTGGCTACGAGCGCGCTGATTGGACGAGCGGCCATGCATGAGCCCTAGGACCACGGTGAGGTGAGTTGATGCGGGAGATCTGGGGCTTCACATAGCGGGGCACCCCCGATCAGGGTGCCCCGGGGGAGTGGACCAAAACCCAGGACAGTCAAAATCCTGGGTTTTGGTCCACTTTAACCTTCCTTCATCCTATTGCGCATGCACAAGCTCTTGTCCAAGCAGCGCTTTATGCCGTGCAATTTAATGCACAGCATAAAGCACCATTTGTACAAGAGCTGTGGCACAGGGAAGAGTGGCCACATACCTGGTCTCCTTTTGTGTACTGCTCATGGACTGAACAGCCTACAAGACCACGCCCACCAAACTCCCGCAGACAGGTGGCGGCTGCGAACGGAGGTAGGGTGGCGGATGCAAGGGGGGCAGGGCGAGAATGGGGCAGGGGTTGCAATGGGGAGGCAGGGCGAGGAGTGGGGCGGGGGTTGCGAGAGGGGCAGGGCAAGAAGTGAGGTGGGGGTTGCAATGGGTAGGCAGGGCGAGGAGCGGGGTGGGGGTTGCGAGGGGGGCAGGGCGCGAAGTGGGGCAGGGCTTGCAATGGGGAGGCAGGGCGGGGGTTGCGAGGGGGGCAGGGCGAGAAGTGGGGTGGGGGTTGCAATGGGTAGGCAGGGCGAGGAGTGGGGCGGGGCTTGTGAGGGGGGCAGGGCGAGGAGTGGGGTGGGGGTTGCGATTGGGGGCAGGGCAAGGAGTGGGGCATGGGATGCGAGGGGGGGCAGGATAAGTAGTGGGGTGGGAGATGCAGGCAGGGGATGCGAGCAGTGGGGGGGGCAGCATGAGGTGGGGCAGGGAGCCCTTTCTGGTGAGCCGCTCAGGGGCAGAGCGAGGAGTGGGGTGGAGCTGCATTAAATGAGCAGCCGCTCCACTCCTCGCCCTGCCCCCTGCTCGCAGCCGCCGCCTGTCTCCTATGACAGGAGAGGCGCGCCAGCAGACAGGCGGCGATGGTGGGGTGGGGCGGGGCAGGGTGGTGCGGTTCGGGAAGGGGAGGGTTCCCACTGAATCACCAATGAGGTTTATTGCCACCACCCCCGCAGTGCTGGAAGGCTCACTTCAGCCAAGTATTTTTTTTTTACTATTATTATATCTGAGCCCCTGTCTGTAGCTCCGCCCTAGGCATGTGCCTTGTGGCAAATACGGCCCTGGTTAGGGCCGCTATCTTACCCCCACACTGTGTTTTCTTTTTTTCTTCCTTTTAACTGGTTGGATCTTTCGCTTCTGGGTGGCCTTTATGCGCAGCCAGAATTCCCCAGCTACAAGAGAAAAAGAACTGTCTCTTACAAAGTTCTGCCTGCCTGCTAACCTTCTGTTTTGGCCATCCACTTACCTAGGAAGTTCTGGCTGTAAGGCTGGCGCACCCAGGGCCGCTTTCGTCATTTGCGGTCCAACCAGTGCTGTATAATTTGGGTGTGGGTGCAAGCTGACCTCCCCTGTCTGCTCAGATGGGCTGCCATGTCTTCTGCCAACATCCTCTTTTCATGGGTGTTGGGTTTGAAGTTGCACGCACCCTCCACTTTAAAATCAGGTCTCTTACATTGCTAACAAAAAATGCTTCACATCTGGACATTGCTCAGGCAGGCAGGGTTCTATCTTTGCCTATTTTGAGTTCGACATTCAACCAAACCCTGTTTGTCTTGGATTCCCAGGCCTCTGCCATTACTTTGCAGCCTGCTATGTGCCTTCGCTCTGTCACCTGTCCGCAGCTTTGCATGATTGAAAAGTGGCACACATGCATGGCAAACAGCATAGCATGTTGTCTTGCCATCATAATGTAGTTCTGCTGCTCCCGGGTGGAGACAGTGGGTGCCATGTTGGTCCTCGTCATCTACTTGTCGTCATAGGAAGAGGGACAATAGTCCCTAAAGATAAGCAAATGAGAATTATATTGAAGTGTATCGTGAACATTGAATATATTGTGTGGAGAAGTACAACTATGTGTATGAAATTATTTATTAATGGACTATGTGTGTTTTAAAGTGGACCTAAATATAACAAGTACTGAGAAATGTTTAAACAAGTTTGATGAGGTCAAATGATTGGGTCATGGGAATGGGCCTTAGGGCCCCAGAGGTTTTGGAACTGTTAAATAAACAACATTGATGTCCAATAAACTGTCCACTTAGGTATAAAAGAATACACCTGACCCCCAGACTTTGATGGCAGTGCTTACCTGGCTGTTTAACATGACAAAACAAAGGTGTCACCGCAGCCTCCAGGGCTCAGAAGACTAGCATGGCCGAGGGAGCTGCAGCACCCAGCCAAGGTACCACAACCCCAGCCCAAGTCCTCACTGTTCAGCCCGCAGGCACTCCCCTGCTGCCACCCACATGGAGCGGCTCACCCGGAGCAGTGTGAGTCAGCAGCAGCAGAAAACCCAAACCCAGGGCTCCAGACACAGCCCACCCTATTCCACCCATCTTAAAGGGGCCACAGAACTGTTAGCTTGTAACCGAACTTAATCTGTCTCTAAATCTGGTTAAAAACAGAGGTCGTGGTCCACACACATCTGCAGAAGTATGCTAAAGCTGCACCACCAAGCGCCAAGGTGCCTCTGTGTAGGTGCAGTCTTAACTCTAATCTCTGAGAGCCGCCTTTGGGACATACAATGCAATGGATAAATTGGGAGCAGCTTAACTGAGGTTGCCCTATAACCTCGAGTGCAGCACATAAGGAGGAAGGGTCGAAAACCTCGCAGTACAGCTTCAGACCCCATGTGCTTGCACAAAATCAAACAAAACAAAGGAGGGGTGGCACCATTCCACCCACCGGTCAGGTCATCAGAGCTCTGTGTGAACCCCAGTGTGGGCCCCACTGTGGCATCCCCAGAAGAGCCCCCAACGGAGTGTTCCTGCAGAGTGCACGGTGGAGACAAAGGCAGAGCTGCAGCCTGCTAGCCAGCCCTTCTGGGCCTGGGAGTGGCCACAGTGGCTCCCCTGCAATTTACACATGCATAGGAGTGGGTGGCAGGGATGCTGCACCCCAACACCTAACAGGGGGTGGCAGGGCATTGTCGACACCTATCAGTGGCATGTGCCCACCAGTGGTAAGATTTGGCTTGAAACTGCAGTTTGTCACAGGGGGGAGGAGGGTGACCACAAACATTTCCCACAAACAGGAGTGCCAACATGGCTTGCCTGGGACACGCATGGTGGGCAACCTAACACAAAATGGTTTTGCAAACTATTTCAATGTAAGCCAGTCCATTGACGTAGCAGCAAATGTGTTGGTGCTCCATGTAGATGTGTGGCTCAGTGCCTAACTCTTGTTGAGTATAGGAAGGAGGCCAGATAAGAAATGTTTGATACCTACATTGCTTTTACCCTTGCCTTTGCAACAACCAATCAGCCAGGAGCCACAAATCTTCCAGAGCCAACTACTGCAACAACTGCTGCAACGTCTGATGTGCCTTCCCCAGACCCACCATCAAGGTCTGACCCATCCAGCAGCCACCCACCCAGTGAGGGGAGCACAGACACAGATGAGATAAATGTGTGCCCTTAATGAACAAATAGCAAAGGGCAGGATAGAGGAGGTGTTTATTGTCAGACCACACCTCTGCTGGCTGATATACTCGAGATGGAGGAAAACAGTCAGGAAGGTGTGGCAAGTGCACCCAATATAATGCAAACGCCTCTACCAGCTGCTGCCACACCTGTCACTGGGCAAAACCACACCTTCTAGAACCAGAATGAGCAGTAGCAGTCTGGCAGCAGCCGCCCCACCGTCTCCACCATGCTCCCGGAAGGAAGCCAGCTCTGCCCTGCAGCCAGGTGGCACCTGTCTTTGGTAAGGTGGTACCAACTCATCTAGGCAAACGTAATTCGGCCTGCTATTTTAAAGTGGTGAGTAGGACTGTCAGTTTGATTCATGAGGCCCTGGCTGCAGTGGTGGTGGAGCAACAAGGCCACAATCAAGGAGGCCCTGCTGGGGCAAATGGTGAAGGTGAACCAGCAAAATGCTAGAAGGCTGGCACTGCTGGAGGGACGGCAGTAGACCACCCCCAACCCTGGCTGGTGGACTTTGGGGGGGGGGACACATTTCTTTGGCCCAACGTGCAAACCTTTATTGTTCAAACATTATGGCCCTGTGCTTGGCTGGAGCCACCCTAGCTGGGGTGCGTATATATAGACCACAAATAAATAGAAGCAAGCATTAACTTGTTTTTGATGTTGTTTATTCACACCCAAAAAATGTCAAGGGTGGTCCACAAGAAAATGACATAAACAATAAATTAGTACAAAAACATTAGGAAAAGGAAGAGTCCACCCAATGCTCCCGAATGAATTGGACAGCATGGCTCTGGCAACCAAAATAGAGGAGGCCAGATACCTCGGGCGCTGCAGCAGGGGTTGGCTCCTCCACATACACTGCCACCTTCTGCATTAAAACAAAATTGTGGAGGGCAATGCAGGCCAATATTATCTTGCAGTGCGCCCCCCTGTTTGGTCCAGGCATTGGAATCTGGACTTTAAGGCACACTCAACAACTGCCGATGTGCGACGGTGGGCCTGTTTATAGACCTCCTGGCCCACTGTCTGGGGCCTTAAAAATGGAGTCAGTAGCCAGGGGAGCAGCAATCACCTAAAAGGAAATAAAAAAATACATAACAGGCAAAAAGGAACTACACAGTCAAAACAACATAGACCTACCAGTAAGTAGAAACAGGAGGAGAAAGTGGCTCACAGTTGTAAGGAGGAAACAATTTAATTGGACATTCAAAAGACCATTGGCAAAAAATGCTAAAGGTAAGGCACTATGCTAGAACAATGTTTTTTTACGAGCTACAGGAAGAAGGGACCATTAAAGTAGGGACATGACCACAGTAGTACTAATGTAGACCAGGCAGACAAATAGGCAACCACAAGAAAGTAGCACAAAAAAATAAAAGGGCACACAGATTCTAAATGCAAAAAGTGCTGAACAAATAATATATATATATATATATATATATATATATATATATATATATATATATAAATATATATACACCCAGAACCCAACCACCACTCAGCTCAGATCTTGTAAACAATGGACCACTGTAAATACATATGCCTGACATATAACTCTCAATCCTAGCGTGTTGTACCTTCTTGTTTTGTAGGATTTGATTGCATCTTGTATCATTGAACCCCAATATCCTTATTTACCATTGGTCTCAGTGATTTCTTTAAAATAACAGACATCTAAAAAATTACAATCGTTTGCATTTATCCTTTGTGTTACTATTGGCCAGTTACTAATATATATGTATATATATATATATATATATATATATATATATATGTGTGTGTGTGTGTGTGTGTGTGTGTGTGTGTGTTTGCATATTTTAGCTGAGCCAGGCAGGATATATATATATATTGGTTATGAGTTTGGTTATTCATTTGTGAATAAAACTGGGTTGGTCAGGTATGAGTTATTATTGTATTAATTAGTTATATTTTTATTGATGATTTTTATAATAATAATATTTTTTTACCTATTTGGCCTTATTGGCTTCAGGAGATATAATTGTTTACATATTTGGATGAGCCAGAGACAGAAGATATTGCTTATGATTTTTAGTCATTAAATTGTTTAAAATCTTGTCCCATGGCACATTGGACGCTCAGAGAGTGTCCCATCTTGCGGTTGCTGAAAAAACATATACTCCTGAGCAGCTGGGGGAAAAGGGCCATGTGCATGCAAACAATGGCACCCATGACACTTGGCATATTTGAAATGTTGAAAAAACCCAACCTTACCGTGTTCCAGGCTGCCATGCTGTCAGGAAAAGAGATGTATTTCTCCTGCAGGACAGCCATGCCATCGAGAAATTTAGTCAGGGCTCGGCTCAGCAAAGGACATGCCAACAGACGCTGCCCCTAGCCTCTGGAAGGAACAATTCGCTAAAATTTAAGGCATCCAACCAATTTGGTCATACCTCCAATTGCATGTCCCTTTCATGCCAACCATGGCCGCAGTCCCGAGTAAAGCTTCTCAAGAGAAAGGTAGCTCAGTCGGGTCAAAACTAACACATGCTGATCGGACATCCACTTGCAAAAAGGGCATCATTTTGACCCAGAAACCTACGGTTTTTATAGGGCCGAAACGCTCAAATCAGGGATCGGAATCACGTGCAAGCACAGGCTACACCCGCATGCAGGAATGCATATGAGAGAGACTCTGAATCAGGGCTATAGTTACATAGTTAGTACAGTTGAAAAAATACATATGTCCATCAAGTTCAACTATGGGTCAGGGTTGGGAAGAGTTATGTTTATTTTATTTTTTTTTTAATTTCTGCGAGAAAAGCATCTAATCAGCATCTGTCAGCTGTTGATGCTGTAACAAGCTTCTGTGGGAGGCTACCCCACATTTTAAAAATTCTTATGGTGAAAAATGATTGTCACCTCGCGAGACTGAATCTTTTTTTCCAGTCGGAGTGCGTGTCCCCCTTGTTTTTAGATTTTAGCTGAAATATTTTTTTCTCCATACTTATTGTATTGCCCAGTTATATATTCATACAAGTTAATTATGTTCCCCCTCAGACGCCTCCTCTCAAGATTAAACAGATTTAATTCCCATAACCTTTCTTCATATAAGATCCTTCGTATCAGTTGGTGGCTCTCCTCTGTACCATTTCTAAAACCAGGGCGTTCCTTCTATGAACTGGTACCCAGATTTGCACCCACACCTGGAATCGGCATATTCCAGGTGTGGGCGCACCAGTGCCTTGTTAAGAGGCAATATTAGATCCCTATCCCGTGATTCCATGCCTCTTTTAATGTATGATAATATCTTGCCTTAGCAGCAGCTGCTTGATATTTTATTAATCACAACTCTACATACAATCTTTCAGACAGTTTTTAATCCAGTTACAAAATGTATTTTCTAACCCCGAAGATCTCAATGTTCTCTTCAAGCATCTATGAGGAACAGTGTCAAATGTTTTTGCAAAATCCAGAAAAACTACAGCCTCCCCTCTGTCCAGACTTCTACTCAACTCCTCATAGAAGCCTATCAGGTTAGTCTGGCAGGTTCTGTCCTTAGCGAAAGCATGCTGGCTGTCACTTTATACCTTATGTACATAGTTACATATACCTGTAAAACTTATATGTTTGTTCAGAGATAAGTCAGCTAAGTAACTTGATTGTAAAACAACAATAATTATGCAAATTATGTAAAAGTAAAGAGTGAAAAGTTTGGGAATGCACATTGCTTGGCATAACATTATAGGTGGCGTCTATGATTGAGGCAACAATAAGCCAGAGGCACGGATTACTTTTATGTCTTGACTTTCTAGAATTAAATCAAATATGACAAAAGTTGTCTATGTATATCTGTAATCATAAATGTCATAGTGTTTGCACAGTATGTTGTTATGTTATGTGTCTGGAGCATTGCCACACAAAAAAAGTTCAGTGTACAGATGCAGCGCTTCTTATAGTGGACCCCTGTGGCCAGCCTGGAATCTAAAAGAATCTAAAAGATTCCAGGGCTGGCCGCTAGCCTACCTCTGGGCATCCTATATTAGATGCCCTGATGTGTGAAATCCCCCCGGGGAGCTGGTGATCTTACTTGAACCCGGCGGGTCCCGCTACGTGATCTCTGCTGGCGCTGCAACCCCGGCTTCTCTGCAGCTGTGCACGCTCCCTGAGCCCAGCCATTCGGATAGACCGGACGCATGGGAGTGTGTACTCCACAGGGGAGCCAGGGGTGCAGGCGCACATGCCACACATGTAACTTAGAATATTATGCATAGTTACATATTCCTGTATGTAGTCCCTAAATAGCCCCAAGCAATTTTCCCACAATGAATGTTAAGCTTACAGATCTGTAAGTAACCAGAGAAGACTTAGAGCCCTTTTTAAAAGTGGGCACCATATTTGCCTTGCGCCAATGTCTTGGCACTATACCAGTTGTTAGTGAGTCTTTAAAGATCAGGAGCAAGGGTGATGAAAATACAATTCTGTGAAATACTCACCTGTAGAATTGATATTATTTGTATACAGTACGTCCTGCTCCAGATATAATACTTACACTTGGGTTATCCTCCGCCAGATGGCGCTGCACATGCGAGACTTGGAAAAACAGGCTCCTCCCGGCCCTTCAAATACCCGGGGACCTCCCACAAATCCCCAGCATTGAAAAGCAGTGAACAAGAAGCCGGGAGAATTAAACCACCCAGAACAACTGGAAATTATAACAATGATAACAATCACCATACAGGGGATCCAGAATAATGCAAAAACCAGGGTGGGGAGGAGCAGGACGTACTGTATACAAATAATATCAATTCTACAGGTGAGTATTTCACAGAATTGTATTATTCTTAGTATACAGTATGTCCTGCTCCAGATATAATACTTACACTTGGGACATCCAATAGCAGTGTCCAGAAAGTAGGGTGGGATCCCCGAACAAAAGGTGACAACAGGCAGTTTAAACCACTGCCGCCTGCAAAACCTTGTGGCCAAAAACAGCATCAGCTGAGGCCTTAACACCAACCTTGTAAAACTTTGTAAAGGTATGAACCGAAGACCAAGTAGCGGCCTTGCAAACTTGTTCAACAGAAGCCTGGTGCTGGAAGGCCCAAGAGGCACCAATAGCACGAGTAGAATGAGCAGTAAGGCGGAAGGGAGGATTCTTCCCCTTAGCAGAATAGGCCTGAATCACAGCCTGACGAATCCATTTGCTAATAGTAGACTTGGCAGGAGCCAAACCCTTCCTAGGACCAGAAGGGACCACAAAAAGAGCATCAGTCTTCCTGAAAGCCGCAGTGACTACCAGGTAATACTTCAGACACCTGACCACATCCAATGAATGCAAAACCCTTTCCTTAGCGTTGCTAGGGTTAGGACACACTGAAGGAAGAACAATATCCTGATTCAAAGGAAAAGCAGACACCACCTTTGGCAGAAAATCTGGCTTAAAGCGGAACACCACCTTATCCTGGTGTCTCTCATAATATGGGGGCTGAATAGACAGAGCCGCCAGCTCAGACACACGCCTGACCGAAGTAATAGCCACCAGAAAAACAACTTTGAGGGTAAGTACAGCCAGAGCAGCATCCTGAATAGGCTCAAAGGGGGCACCCTGCAAGGCAGGCAAAACCAAGTTCAAGTCCCAAACAGGGACCGTAGGCTTACGTGGGGGATGCACGTGAGTGACCCCCTGAAAGAAGGTCTTAACCAAGGGATGCTGAGCAAAAGACTTCTGAAAGAAGACAGACAGGGCAGAAACCTGACCCCTCAGAGTACTGAGTTTTAAACCCAACTCCAATCCATGTTGTAAAAACTCCAGAATTCTAGGGATTAAGAATTCCCTGCAGGGAAGAGACCTAGACTCACACCAGTCAATGTAGGAACGCCATAACCTATAATAGATGGCAGAAGAAGTTTTCTTCCTAGCCTGTACCATGGTATCCACCACTGAGGCAGACAAGCCTTTCTCCATCAAGATGGAGGTTTCAGCAGCCAGGCCGTCAAAGTCAGAGTTCGTAAACTGGGATGGCGTAAGGAGCCCTGAGTGAGTAGATCTGGCTCCTCTGGCAGGACGTACTGGTCTACTGCCATTTGTACCACGTCTGCGAACCACACTCTTCTTGGCCCCCTCGGGGCCACCAGAATCACTGGCACCTTTTCCAGGGCGATCTTGCGCAGAACCCTGCCCAGCAGAGGGAACGGGGGAAAGGCATACAGGAGCCGAAATTTCTTAATTGACAGTGACAGAGCGTCCGTGGCCAAGGCCAGAGGATCCTGAGACAGGGAGACAAAGGCCGGGAGCTTGTGATTGTGAGGGGATGCAAACAGATCCACATCCAGTAGGCCCCATCGGTAACACAGGGACTGGAATACCCTGTTGCAGAGGGACCACTCCCCCTGACAGGAAGTCCCCCTGCTCAGAGAGTCTGCTAGAAGATTCTCTACCCCCGGGATATAAACAGCCGAGATGCATTGAACATTGGCCTCCGCCCCTGTCAGAATCCGCGCCCTCTTCCTGGAGGGCACCCTTGCTCCAGGTCCCTCCCTGATGGTTGATGTAGGCAACCGCCATCCTGTTGTCTGAGCGCACCTGCACAGACAGTCCCTGCAGGTGATCGGTCAACTGCTCCAAAACCAACCTGACCGCCCGTAGTTCCAGAATGTTGATGGGTAAATGGGCCTCCTGAGGGCCCCACCTCCCCTGGAACCTCAGGGACTTCCAGAATCCCACCCAACCTGACAGACTGGCATCCGTGATGACCGTCTCCCAGGAGGGGAATAGAAAGGACCTGCCCTTTAGCAAGTTCTTGTGGTCTAGGCACCACGAGAGGTGATAGGAGGTGAAGCTGCAGAGGCCTCAAATGGAACTGAGCAAAGGGCACCGCCTCGAAGCTCGCCACCATCAGGCCCACCAGCTGCATTCCCTGTCTGAGGGAGAGCTGGGAGCACGAGAGCAGGTACCGCACCTGCGCAGTCAGAGCTTCCACCTTCTGTTGGGGAAGGAATATTTGTGACTGAACCGTATCCAGAATCATCCCCAGGAATGGGGTCACCGGTGGAGGGGACAGGGAGGACTTGGGATGATTGATCACCCAGCCGAAGGACTCCAAGGTGGACACCACCAGCTGAGTGTCCAGCTCCGCCTGCTGTAGAGGCCATGAGGCGATGAGGATCTTGTCCAGGTAGGGCAGCATTCGAATGCCCCCTGACCTTATCAAGGACATCACCCCCGCCAATACCTTGGTGAACAGTCTGGGAGCTGACGTGAGGCCAAATGGTAGAGCCACAAATTGGTAATGTTGATCTTTCAACTCGAATCTGAGAAACCTTTGATGTCCCGGGAACACAGGGATGTGAAGGTAAGCATCTTTGATTTCCATGCGAAAGTGCTTGTTCTTGACAAATTTGTTGAGGATCTTTAAATCCAGAATGGGCCTGACTGACCCATCTCTTTTGGGTACTGTGAAAAGGTTGGAGTAGAACCCTTCTCCCAATTCTCTCAAGGGAACCTTGCAAATAACTCCCAGATCCAGAAGTCCTTGTACTGCCTGCATCAGGACCTGAGCTGATACCGGATCCTGGGGGCTCCGGGACCTGATGAATCTTGAGGGGGGCTGCACAGCAAACTCTATCTTGTAGCCGGAGGTAACTACCTCCTGAATCCACCGGTCTGAGACTTGGCGCCTCCAGACGTGCGCGAAGTGCTGTAGCCGTCCCCCCACCCTGGCGGGCGAGGGCGCCCCATTATGCCTGAGGGGTCTTGGGAGGGGCTTTGGGTTTGGTCCCCCAGGAGGAGCCAGGACGTCGCCCCCTGCTCCTATGCCAGGAGTCTGCGCGAGCCCCCGCGAAGGACACCCCTTTTCCCTGCTTAGCGCCTCTGTAGGGGGCTGAAAGGGGGCCCTGGCTGCGAAAGGGCCGAGGCTGCCGCCTGCGCTGTGGTAACTTACCTCCTTTAGCAAAGAGGTCTAGGCGGTCCCCAAACAGGTGTAGTCCCTTGAATGGGAGCCCAGTAAGGACTTTCTTAGCAGCATTGTCGGCCGCCCACTGGCACAGCCATACCGCGCGGCATATAGCCACCGCCAAGGCGGAAGATCTGGCACACAGCCTAATAGCTTCATCCGATGCAGACAGGATAAAGTTCACAAATACATCACAGTTAGACAGTGCATTAATAGTATCAGTAGGCAACTCGTCTGGGCCATCAAGTGCATTCCTGACCATGGCCCTGAGCGCCACGGCAGTAATGGCCAGAGCGCAGACCGGACGCAGCGCCGCCCCTCCAAACGCAAAGGCATGGCACGCCAATAGGTCAATGCGCCGGTCCTCAGAATCCCGCAGCGTAGTAGTGTCGGGGGAGTGCATAATAGAGGTGTTAGACAGCCCTAGAATAGGAGCATCGACCTCGGGGGGCGATGACCAGCACTTGACCATATCAGCAGGAAATGGATACTTCCTGTCCAGACTCTTGGGGATCCCGGGAAGTCTACTGGGATGTTCCCACTCCTTAAGCACGAGGTTATTGAAATGGGTTTGCTCAGGAAATTCCAATCGAGCCTTAGCAGTATGGAATAGCTCACCCCTTTGACTGGGAGCCGCAACAGGGGGAGAGATGGACAAAACCTAAAAAATCTGAAGCAGTAGTTTATCAGTATCATCCGGGGTCCAGTGATCAGAACCAGAACTTCTCGTCAGATGACTCTGAGTCAGAGAGCATCTCCCCTTCGTCCGAAAGGGTATGGTCATATAGATGCGTAAACTCATCAGGCTCCGTAGGGAAAGGAGCAGAGTCAGGGATTATGTGCCGTTTTTTTGCGGTGGCCTTGCGCGCTAGAGTACTAGCAAGCAATTTTTCAACACTGGCCAGTCTAGTAGCCACATCAGGATGAGAATCCCCGCTTGTATTGGGGGTTAGACTCAGGCTTGGGGGGGTAGGTGAAGTGAGGCAAGGTGCAGGCCCAGCCCCAGGAGGGGCGGGAAGTACCATTAGCGCCTGCTGTGCACAAGGGACGCAGACCCGTGCATTGTCACCGTTGATAGATGAGACCCCACAAGCTACACACAGCTGGGCTTGTCCCGAGGGAACCCCGTTCACAATATCCTGAGATGCCTCCATATGGTGATTAATAGGCACAATAGGCCAGTAGGGATTGACGCTATAAGCTACCCTGGAAGCCCCAAAGACCCGCAGGGAAGTGGGAGTAATTATACTAGGTCCAACTGGCAATTACACCGGGCCGGGAGAAGCCACTGGATTCGATCGTCTGAAAGACATAATGGGAACAGGGATGTCAGAGCCATGCGCAGTGAGCAAGAAAGATGAGAATCGCCCGCGAGGGCACTTACAGATCGAGGGAGGAGGAGGACCGTTACCACGCGCGCGCGTGATGAGCATCAAAATGGCGCCAAGCGAACCTCGAAGGGTGGGCCAGAGCGGGCTGTGACGCGGAGCGCGCCAAGCCAGGTCTCCGCCCCCCCGAAGAGCGTGAAGCTCTGAAGACAGTAGTCAGCGCAGACAGTAACAAGCGAGTGTATGACACACTATAGAAGGAAAACGGGGATTACTTCCAGATGCGGCCGACAACGTTTACCAATGAAGACGCCGCAGCGTCTGAGGTGACGCCGCCTGTTCGCATGCCCGTCCAATAAGGGCAAGAGAATCGCGCGCCGGTGGCCGATAGACAATAAGAACCCAAACAGCGCGGCTCTGATACCAGATGTATAGTCAAGGACAATACTAAGGCCATAACGTGTACTCAATACACTAAGACCACCACACCCCCCCTTTCTTTCCCCCGAGCTACGGGGGGGAACAAGGGAGGATGGTGACCCTTTGCACAGGGTCCACCGATACACGGGGTATGGGGCAATAATGCGGGAGGGGCATCCACTAGAGGCTCACCATCAGCCTAAACCGCCTACCCTTTGGTGGGGGACTGCGGAGGAGTATGGCTCCATGAGCACGCGTAGTACTGCCTACCTTCACCCGACCAGTGCAGCCCAGGCTGGGAGGCACATCACGAAGAGGACGGGTGGCAGTAGTCCAACAGGGCCGCAGGCTTTAATAGCCCCGCTCACCTGCGAGAGAGTGACACATCATGTCTTCGCAGTCAGCACTGCAGAGAAATCTGGGGATTTGTGGGAGGTCCCTGGGTATTTGAGGGGCCGGGAGGAGCCTGTTTTTCCATGTCTCTGCAGTGCAGCGCCATCTTGCGGAGGATAACCCAAGTGTAAGTATTATATCTGGAGCAGGACGTACTGTATACTAAGAATATAAGTGAGCTGAGTTCTTGAAGAATTCTTGGGTGAAGTCCATCTGGCCCTGGAGTCTTATTTCTAAGCTTCTAAAATAAAAAATTTAATAAAAATAATCAGCACATGTCACATGGTAGGGGGTTTTGATGTTTAAATAAAACATATTTATTTAATTGCAAGCAAAACGCTGACACCCTTTCACCGCCTCTCAAAATGGAATTATTAACTGTTACACTGTTGCAGTAGAAAAGATCCACTGATGGAAACAAACTAGAACAGCCAACACCAGAAAATGGGCCTTGTTCCCTGCACAGGGCATCCCGGTGCCAGTACCCCCTGCGCATTAACCGTGCCACAAAAAGCAAGTAATCTTACATTTCAGCTTGGTCCCCGAGCCAAATCAAGGCCCTGCAATTGGCTCCTGTGGTCATGTGCTCACTGCTGTCAACCCAGAGAGGCCTGCAGACCAAATGACTACAGTGACCATTCGCGGGGCTCGAGTACTCTGCGGGATGAGATAAAAGGTAAGATTACTTGCATCATCGAGCATTAATGTGCAGGAGGGCTCCGACAACAGGGGTGCCCCCCTGCACAGAACCTATTTTGTAAAAAAATTGTGTTTTACATTAAATACCTTGTCACATTGCTCTAGTGCAAATTTTAGGCTCTGTTCACACTCGGTAGCATTATGAGTAGGCGTTTTGTATACCAGGGGTGCATTGATGCTTTTGATGCTTTGGCAATGTGTTTGCATTGTGTTTTAGTGAAAAACATTTTTTTGTACAATAAATAAATGCATTCTATGGCAACGCAAAGTGCAGGTACACTGTGTTATACACTCTGTTTGCATTTGTGTTGCCATAGACTTCTATTGACCTGCACTGTTACTACGTTGTGCTGAAAAAGGTGTCTGCAACTCTTTTTTGATATGTTGTGTGAACTGTCCCATCTAGAATAATGTACAATGTTTTCTCTGTGTTGTAACTATGCTGCAACGCAGTGTAACAATACAGAGAAAACGCAGAGGTGTGAACAGAGCCTTAGGAGCAAATTATGCTCTAACCACCTCCCTTAAAGGGATTCACCAGGCAATGCCAAGCATTGGCCCATTGTGTAAGGCTAAGGTCCTAACGTGTGGACATGCAGAGCAGGGAGAATGTAATGCCGTGCTTGTGCACAAAGGAGGCTGTATTTATTTAAAGTGGACCAAAACCCACGCCTTTCGTCCCAGGAATCTATAAGATTCCCGGGCCAATTGATTCCCCCACCCAAAATTGCGATGCCCCGCTGTGTGAAACCCCCCAGGTCACCCCATTCACTTACCTTGTTTCCTGGCCCAACAGCGCATGTACGAGGTGCGGCAGCATCCCCGCTATCCCTCTAGCAGGGTGCGTGCTCGTGGCAGGCAATTGAGAATGGCCGACGCGTGCACGCTCCCTGTTAGAGGGAAGCGGATGATGCGGCCGTCAGCGCGCTCGGAGCAGCTCTTAGACGAAGCCTTAGACGGCATGACGTCAGCGACTCCGAGCACGCTAATTGGACATGCGCCGTAGGACCGGAAAGGGATTGAGTTGCATCCCCGATCGGGGTGCCCCCAGGGAAAGGACCAAAACCCAGGATAGTCTTGAGCTTTATTTTAAAATAAAAAAAATGAAACAGTCCTAATTTCCATGTGCTATTTTAATGCCGGTTTACTGAATTCAGGTCTTGGTTATAGCAACCATTGTATCAAACTACATGTCTGAATTACAAATGCATTTAAAAAAGCTTTTTTTAGTGTTAGATACTTGATTTCGCTTTATGTTCTCTATAAGGTAGAGTGATCCTTATTTCAAGTCTGCAGAGCATGAGTGTAATGGACCAACCCAGTGCTCCAGGAAAGTTTGCTGCTGATGGCACTTCGGTTCTTCTTTTTGAAGATTCTGACACTATCTACATAAAATGTGTGCGTGTCAACAGGGCCAACCAGAGGATACCTGGTTACAGTTTGCCACTTGTCAGATTTACTTAGAAATGCATACATACAGCTATCACTTCCAGCCTTGTGCTGATGGGGGTCACTAACCTGAAACGTGTCCACAAATAGGAAGTGATGGCTGTTATACTCAAGCATTTGTATCTGGGAGCTTGAGATATCACAAAGAGATGATTCTCATGGCGCCATCTCCCCATTAATCATTGTGGTCTGCATAGGCCTTGTAAACACGTCTTGTTTTAGAAAGCACTCCTTTATTTAACAAAATGTAGAAATGAATGTTTGTTCAGAGAGAGAACATTGTCAGCTAAGTAACTTGATTGTATTCCAACAATAATGATGAAAACTGATGTAAATGTGACGAGTGAAAAGTTTGGGAATGCACATTGCTTGGCATAACTTTATGGGTGGCGTCTGTGATTTCCAATGAAGCATCCATAAGCCAGAGGCAAGGATTACTTTTATGGCTTGACTTTCTAGAATGCAATTAAATAAACACACGCTGGCTGTATATCTGTAATCATAAATGTCATAGTCTTGTTTGCACATTATGTTCTTATATAATGTGGCTGGAGCATTGCCACACAAAAAAGGTTCAGTGTATTGATGCAATGTTCCTTACAGTGGACCAATGACTGGCCTGGAAACTAAAAGATTCCAGAACCAGCCTTTAGCCTGCCCCTGCCTGCCATCTTATATCGAAGTCCCCGATGTGTGAACCCCCCCCCCCCCCCCGGGGCGCCAGTGATCTTACCTGACCCCTGCATGCCGGTGCTGCATCTTCAACTTCTCTGCAGCTGCATGTGCTCCTGGGCCCAGCGATTCGGATAGACCAGGCACGGGGGAGTGTGCAGTTCACAGGGGAGCCAGGGATGTGGCCGCAGGCACACCTATGATGGCGCGAAGTTCAAATCAGCAGCTTTATTCTGCACATTAGTATAAGTGCTGATTGGACTACCGCCCACTCATGCAAGGCCGGCGCCAGCACAGGGCAAACCTGGGCAATTGCCTGGCATCCTCAGGGGCCCACTCAGGCTCACACTTGGCCATTGTATTATTTTACAGTGGACCCGAACCACCGAATGCCGGGTGTTGTGCGCAGATCTGCTCATGGCTGACCTAAGCAACAGGGGATAGTCAACAACAATGGGGAAGAAGGCATGGAACGGAGGGCAATTGATGGAAGCTCAGTAGAGAATGCTAGAGGATTCGTGGCGTATTTGTGGCTATAAGGAGGGCAATTGGTGGCTATAGGGAAGGCAATAAGGACTGGAGGGCGATCAGCAGCAGATGACCTATTTGTTGCAGTAGAGCTGTAAGGTGATATCGTGTGACTCACTACATTGGGGCCCACTAAGACTCTCATGCCCAAGGGCCCCTACAAACCTTGTGCTGGCCCTGCACTCATGTGTTGTGGAAACGGGGTAAGGTAAGTGGAAGTGGGTGATCTGGGGGGTTTCACACAGGGGTAAGGACCAAATAGCAGGATAGTCGAAATCCTGGTGATTGGTCCACTTTAATCACATTGCGCCGGCATTCTGAGGAGCTTGCAGTGCACTGGCAGTATTTTTGGAAAAGGCTCGCAAACCAGATGGCACATGAAAAGCATGTCATATACATTTTCCACGTCTTACCTCTCGCTACCTGGCGCTCTCCCATACATTTCTATGGACGATCCTAAATCCCTTTCCTGATCCCAATTTTTTTTTTCTTAAAAAAAATCTCAAAACTTTCTGGCATGTATTCTGGGCAAGAAAATGACATTTTTGAAAACTTTTTGGATTAATAATATTTTTATGCAGAATTGTCCTTACATGTCTGGTATTAAAGTGTTCATGTTACAATGTTATAACAATGTAATTCCATGTGTTTTTGCTTTCTTACTAGTGGATACATGTCCATAAACAGACTTTAATCACACAGCCTCTGGCGCTATAGGCTACAACTACATGATTTTGAGCGCTGGCGCTGTTTGAGGCTGTTTTTTTGATGAATGTGGTGTGAGATTAGAGTTAGGATTGCACCCATAGAGGCACCTTGGCATAGTGGTGCAGCTTAGCATACTTCTGCAGATGTGTGTGACCGAGCCTCTGTTTTTACCAGATTTAGAGACAGATTATAGGTTGGTCTGCAAGCTAACAGGGTTGAGTGCTGCGGCTCCTTTAAGTCTTTAGTAATGTGGTGTGAGTCAGTCGCACTGAGCTGGCGCTACCATTCGCTCCCATACAGCGTAATACTGCAACTCACACATCATATTCATCAATGCTGGTCAGCGACTGAGGCGCTCTGAAACAAAGGCCCTTATTTAAGAAGGGATAGCGTCAGGTAGTGGCTGGTTAATGAGAGGTAGTGACAGGTAGCGACTGGAGAACGCCGGACACGGCACGCAATTACACATTTATCAAGCAGAATCTGTTTAGTGACTGGGATAGCGCCATGTAGCGTCCAATTCATCATTTTTACAGCCTCAGCGAACAGTGCCTTGTTCAGTTCAGCCTTGCACAGGTATGACCTCTCGCTACCTGGCGCTCTCCCATACATTTCAATGGACGATGCTTTTCATCTCTTTAAAAGGGGTTTTTGTTTTTTTTTTTTTTTTCAAAAAATCTCAAATAATTCTGTGACCTCTTCTGGCATTGAAATAGCAGTTTTTTCACAATTTTTTCATTTTTCAGATATTTCAGCAGAAATGACATTACAGGTCTGGCATTAAAGTGTTCATGTTACAATGTTGTTACAATGTAATTCCATATGTTTTCGCTTTGTTACTAGTTGATAGATGCTGAAAAACACACTTTAAACACACCGCCTCCTGCGCTCTGGGCTTCAAACAAGCATTTTTCAGCGCCAGAGATTTGTGAGGCTGTTTTTTTGCCGAATATGTTGTGTGTCGGTGGCTATTACCAGTCGCTAACATACGCTCCCATACAGCGCTGTGCTGGTCAAATAGCGTATTCAATGTATTCAACATTACTGAACAGCGACTGAGTCGCTATAAACTAGCGACCCACGGCCGAGCACAGCGACTACTAGCGGGCGCTCTGAAAATGCCTGCTACAGACGCTCATCTGTCGCTACCTGGCGTTAGTGATGAATCAGCCTGAAAGAACCATAGCCGAGCACAGCGACTACTAGCGGTCGCTCTGAAATCCGCGCTATAGACGCTCATCTGTCGCTATCTGGCGTTAGTAGTGAATCAGCCTGGCCGATATGTAACGGTCTCCCCCCTTCTCCGTGAGATGGATTCCTAATGTCTCAGGAGACAGGTGGCTGGACATTTTAGGAGCTTTCATCCAACCAATCATGCTACAGTACATAATGCTGTAGCCTAAACGCATGGCCAGCTTTCTAATAAAACAAAAGCCTAATAGTTGGGGGGCAAACTGAGATGATCCCTGATGCGTTCCAACTTCAAATGTACAGTACAGTAGACAAGCAAGGTCTCTAACCACTATCAGGGAGAAAAACCTTCTGAGCTAATGTGCTGGTAAGTTGGTGCCGCTAATGGCATTTACCTGCTTAACCCTTCCATTTTGTTACAAGGCTTCTTTAAAGTGGACCAACACCCACGGGTGATCGGCCCGGGAATCTATAAGATTCCCGGGCCGATCACCCCCCACCCCGCGGGACATCCGAGATCGGGATGTCCCGCGGGGTGTAACCCCCCCAAAACCCCCGAAAAACCTTACCTGATCTTCGGCGGCGGCCGGCCGCCGCCGCCTCCCTCGCGCCCCTGTAGGCGTGCGCGCACCCGCGCCGGCCGTCTGCGAATGGCCGGCGCGGGCGCGAGCTCGTCAAAAGGGACGCGCGGGAGGCGGCGGCGGCGGCAGCCGCTTAGACGTTCCTGGACCTGGCTTGTACGTCGGCGCTGGGAGCGGGGAGAGGTGAGTTTTTCAGGGGGTTAGGGGGGGTTTCACACAGCGGGGCACCCCGATCGGGGGTGCCCCACCGAAGTGGACCAAGACCCAGGATAGTCAAAATCCTGGGTGTTGGTCCACTTTAAGGGCATTTGGTCTTAGTTTTTTCATATTTAAAATGATGCAGCAAGCCACCTGTAACTACAGTATGAAACACACACACACACACACACACACACACACACACACACACACACACACACACTTATTTTCATGTCCCTTCCTCCTCTCTGTTATTTCATGATATCTCCATCTCCCTCTCTTTCCTAATCTGCCCTCTCCTCTATTTCATGTTGTTTACTCATTCCTTCCATCTTCCTCTCGTCTCCTTCCTCCCGTCTTCCTCTATTTTCAGCTTCTTCATTCTTCTCCGCTTCCTTCCCTCCATCTCTCTTTTCCAGTATCTATCTTTAGATTTCTCTTTCTCTCTCTCTTTCCCTTCTTTCTCTCTGTATATTTTTATATACTTATCTCTTTGTTTCTCTCTCTCTCATTCCATCTCTCTTTATTTCATTCCCCCCCTCACTTTCTTTATTTCTCTCTTTCACTTATGTTTTCTCTGCATCTCTCTTTCTTTCATTCCTTCTCTTTCTTTCTTTCTGTCCCTGCATTTCTAATCTTTTTCCTCTATTTCTTTCTAGCCCTATTCAACTCTCTCTCTCCTTCACTCTTGTTTTTCTTCATCCCTCCAATTTCAGTTTTAATTCCTCATTTATGCTCTACAGTATCCCCTCGATTCAAAGAGCAAAAGTTAAGTGATTTCGTATCGAGAATCGTAAGTTTGGGTGGGTGTTTGTCATTTTTTCTGGTTTTTTTGGCCATTTCGTATTCGTACGATCGTTCGCGCATAGACGTATATGAACATACGCATTTCGTACGAGAATCGTATAATTTGCGTTAGTTTGTGTGTTTTTCCCGTCCAAATCGTATTATTTGCGTTAGTTCGTGTGTTTTTCCCGTCCAATTCGTATTATTTGCGTCCGATCCTATTTTTTACGTCCTTCACATGGGCTTGCGCCCAATTCAGAGAGGTGATTGCTAATTGTTTTGAAGCCCATTAAAGAGCTGCTTTACGAAATGTTTGCCGGCAGCTATTTGGCCTCGGGAGTAGGATGGAGCGGAGCGAGTTTGTGGCACATCAAGGGCTTATGCTTTTTGGCATTGAGTTGATCGAGATGTCTGAGAGCAGATTGCCCCTGCGTCGTCGCATGAACATCGATAGCATGAATGATGTTGAGCTGTTCGAGCTGACCAGGCTTAATCGCGCTTCCCTCCATAAATTATATAGTGAGCTGCGGCCATGGTTAGCCCGCACCACAAGGAAGGGGCATGCAATTTCAGGTATGACCAAGATGCTTGGCTGCCTGCAATTTTTGGCGAACGGCTCGTTCCAGAGGCTGGGTGCCCTCTCCGTGGGGATGTCACAGCCTACGCTGAGCCGCGCACTATCTAAATTTTTGGAAGGCATGGCTGCCATAACTCAAAAATATATTTATTTCCCTGATGATATGGCAGCCAGAAACGCCATTAAGCTTGGGTTTTATAATGTGGCCGACATGCCCAACGTTATTGGTGCAATTGACTGCACACATGTGGCACTCGTACCTAGGGCAGCCGACGAGTATATATATAGGTATTGAGATTGGTTATTATGTTGCCCAACGTGTCATGTCACCTGTTTTCCTTTGCGGCAGCATATTTGTTTATCCCTCATTTGTGTAGCTGCTTTATCTCGGCTTTTCATTAGTATTTCCCAATAGAGTGCAGACATGTTTTGTGTTTAGTTTATTATTTTGGGTCAAATATCAATTACCCTTTTTGTATGTTTTTGCCTTAAGGAATCGTAAAATGGGACACTCACTTAATGTCCAGGCCGTGGTTGGTCCGGATATGCGGTTTATGAGTGTCCTTGCCGGCTACCCCGGATCGTCCCACGATTCCTATATACTCAGGCGATCTGGGTTGTTTCGGAGATTTGAGGCTGGTGAATTTTCGGGGGCATGGCTGCTTGGTAAGTGTGTCCTATTTGTGTGTTATTAAATGTGGCATTAATCTTGTATTTGTTGATATGTTTGTTTTGGAAAAATAGACAGAAGCATCCAACTGCCTTTTTCTTGGCTCATATATTATGAACTTACCCAAAAAATCCTTGTCTCGCTTTGGCCTTCAGAATGTTTTCCCTTTAGTTAGGATGTCTGTAAGTTCCTGGTGGCTAAATATATTGGTTTGGAGTTTATACCCAAGGATCTTTGACATTTGGCTCCTTTTGTACTATTGGTCGTTAAATGTCAAAGTGGACTTAAACTGCCTACATTGTAGTTTCCAGTGAAATGTGGCTAGGGATCTTTGACATTTGGCTGCTTTTGTACTATTGGTCGTTAAATGTCAAAGTGGACTTAAACTGCCTACATTGTAGTTTCCAGTGAAATGTGGCTAGGGATCTTTGACATTTGGCTGCTTTTGTACTATTGGTCGTTAAATGTCAAAGTGGACTTAAACTGCCTACATTGTAGTTTCCAGTGAAATGTGGCTAGGGATCTTTGACATTTGGCTGCTTTTGTACTATTGGTCGTTAAATGTCAAAGTGGACTTAAACTGCCTACATTGTAGTTTCCAGTGAAATGTGGCTAGGGATCTTTGACATTTGGCTGCTTTTGTACTATTGGTCGTTAAATGTCAAAGTGGACTTAAACTGCCTACATTGTAGTTTCCAGTGAAATGTGGCTAGGGATCTTTGACATTTGGCTGCTTTTGTACTATTGGTCGTTAAATGTCAAAGTGGACTTAAACTGCCTACATTGTAGTTTCCAGTGAAATGTGGCTAGGGATCTTTGACATTTGGCTGCTTTTGTACTATTGGTCGTTAAATGTCAAAGTGGACTTAAACTGCCTACATTGTAGTTTCCAGTGAAATGTGGCTAGGGATCTTTGACATTTGGCTGCTTTTGTACTATTGGTCGTTAAATGTCAAAGTGGACTTAAACTGCCTACATTGTAGTTTCCAGTGAAATGTGGCTAGGGATCTTTGACATTTGGCTGCTTTTGTACTATTGGTCGTTAAATGTCAAAGTGGACTTAAACTGCATACATTGTAGTTTCCAGTGAAATGTGGATAGGCCCTCAGCAGCATCCTAATTGTAACATGTCTGAAAACTACAAATATATGTAAAATACAAATACCCTTGGCCGTGCAGATGTTTGTTAATTAATTGGTATATAGAAGTGCCATTTTTATTTAGGTTATACCTTAGTGCAATATTTGGGGGACCTAATGTGCCCTGTTTTTTCTTGGGGACACTTTACCTTACATCATTATGATATATGTGAAATTTTTGGTGTTGGTTGTGTTGCCTTTTTAATTTTGATTACATTTAATTCTCTGTTTAAGGTGATTCCGGGTACCCACTTCTACCCTGGCTCATGACGCCTGTGCTGCGGCCCCAGGATGCCTCGCAGGAAGCGTATAACCGTGCACATCGCAAGACCCGGGCTGTTGTGGAGAGGGCCTTTGGTCTGCTGAAGACACGTTTTCGTTGCCTTGACCATACTGGGGGGGCCCTGCAATATGATCCCAAGAAAGTGATCGACATTATAATGGCATGTGCTGTTTTGCACAATTTTGCCATCCTGGAACGTGTCCCACGTTATGTGGACAGCCTGCCCTCTTCAGCCGTCGAGGATGAAGCCGAGAATTTTGAGGGGCCCCCCAGTGAGTCTGGCCAATCTGTTAGAGCCAACCTGATCAGCCAGCATTTTAGTTAAGTTTTTTCCCTGTCTCACCATTCTGTATGTCTGTGTTATCCTTTTGGAAACATATGTTGTTTTGCCCTAATGTGGCATTACCTCTAAGTAAAACATTTCGACCTTAATTGTTGCCTAATGTATTTCATGTAGTTTCCTTAGCTTTCGCTGTGCATTGTTACACCTCTTCCAACCAAAATTTTCTGGTTTAGGCCAAGCTGTTACAAAAGTCTTCCCACTAAAAACGCCACAAGTATTGGAAGTTAATTTTTTGTTTTACTTAGCAAATGAAAAATTATAGTGGTTAACACAAATCAGTCCACATACATCTGTGGTAACAAATGGATTAAATTTAAATAAACATCGAGCACATCTACACCTGGAAGTGAGTGGCACAACCAAACAAGGACACCCAGTCCAAAGGCCAGCCTAGTCCAGTCATTAATATTGCCTGTGCCCAGGGATATTTGGGCATGGCCATAATGTCACACAAACATGTCTGCAAACAGGAGGAGCACCAACCAAATACATAGGTTAAGCCATAAGTGGCCAGATAAACTCCACATAGACCTATGGCATTGGCTAGTGGCCTTAAGCATTACTCTAAGGAGCTATATGGGAGCAAATACAAAACACAACCTGCCAGAGCAACACAAAATGGATTGTTTGAAACCTCAAAGGACAAGTAAATACAGTGGGGGTTAAGAGAAAAGATGTCCCACACACCCATGGCTTAATAGGGTGGCTGCCCATAATACCCAGGTGGAGGTCCAGGTGGAGGTCCATGGGAATGGGACCTAGCCTGGGCCATGGCAGCATTGTGAATTTGAAACTGCTCCACAATGTTTCTCTGCATATTGGTCATCTCAGCCATGGCTGACTGGATGCCATTACTTGAATTGGCCACGTTGCTGTTGAGGGTACGCAACTCCGCGAGGATGCCCTGTAGACTGGTATGGATGTTCACCATGTCTGCATGCCTTTGCTCACGCTCTGTTATGAGCTGGGCGTCATAAGAGTCCCTTTGTTGGGTCCATAATTCAAGCAGGGCACTCTGCCTCCCCTGGGAAATTGTGGGGCGGCGTAATGGCGTCCGCCGCACAATTACCCTGGCTCTTGGGCGTGCCCTGCCGCGTGGTGTCGTACCCTCAACAGCAACCGGCCTGCTTTGCAAATCCTCAGCAGCAGAGTGAACACTGGGGACTGTAGTGTCAGTCTCCCCATGTGCAAGCACAATGGATGGAGATTCACTCTGCTGCTGAGGATTGGCCAGAGAAACATTATCGAGCAGTTCCAAATTGGGACCCAGGGGGAGTTCATCCGACGTGCCCTGTACGGAGACATCATCATCTTCCTCCATGTCCTGGATCTCTTCCATGAGTGTGCGGGTCTGTAGGGACATATAAAAAAAAAAAGGCTAAGTTTGCGTCCCAATGTAGGATTTCAACAGATTAACACATTCTTAAGCACTTGTTATTATTTATGCTACTAAATAAACTTACCGAAAATCTCTGATCTGGGCTCCGATGCTGTACGGACCTGGTAGGCATAACCAAACTGGGGGGTGAGTTTACCCTTGCTGAGGGATCATGCTGGGCTGAAGAAGAGAAAAAAATACCACGTAAACACACACACATAACCTTTTTTGGGATAGGTAATCAAATATAGCTCTATTTGGAATATTACTAAACTCTAGAGCAATGGTGACCTTTGTTCAAACCCACGCAAGTTTACAGAGGTGCAATGGCTCGGACCAACTGCTAAGTGACCTCAGTTCTAAGTCATGAAGTGTACCCATTCAGCATCCAACTTTCAGGGCACATTTTTGGATTTAGCCTACCATTCGCTAGGTCCGGGGTACTCAAACAATTGTTTGAAACGCCCATTTCAAGGTATGTGGTGAGAGGTGAATGTCTGGCCATGGTGCTGACGCAGGGGGTGTCTAGTTAAAAATAAAGACACTGGTGGAGGGGCTGGAGCTTTCAAAGTGCAAACTAATAAAGGCTGCTTGCCCTTGCTGGGCTGGATGGGCCAGAGCTGAGGGGACAGGGATTGGATGTCTAAAGGGGGGAGTTAACGTATTGATGGTGATGTGATGGATGGAGCCAATCTGTTACAAATGTATGGGGCTTATGTGGGGGGGGGGCATGGGGGGACTGTGGCACATGGGCCAGAGCAGGGGCAGCGGGACACGATTGTGGCCAGTGAAAATTTAAATAAGTTACTGTGTACCTTGCAATGCCACTTCCTGGCCAGTACTTCATATTGCAATGCTATGTTTCACGGAGCCATGACATTGGGCAGGAGACCAACCACTACATGGCCGATCAAGGGGGCAGCTCTGAGCACGTCAACACAGAAGTAACTGAGTGCAGGGCTGTCTGGCCAGGGGTCCTTGAATGTGGTGCCAAGGTCCGCATTGGGACCCCGGGCCGCCAGTTGAGTCTCGCTGCTCTTGGTCACATATGTTTGTGGGTGGCTAATTAAATAGTTAACTCAAACACAACTCACACAACCAAAAGGCAACCCATACATAATGATGTGTGTTTTGTGATTGATTCTAAATATCTCACTTATCTTGCGAAACTTCATGACTTTAACAATACAATTGGCCATTTGATCTTTGCCATAATGGCTGTGGGCCTAAATGTGTGATTCACAGGGACCAAAAAAGGACACAAACAGCCACAGTAGTGCGAGGCCAACCAAGGCAAACCATAGGGGCATCCCGTTATCTTGTTACTAGTGAACTGTAGATTATTTAGCAAACAGGCAAACATGCAGATTTAAGAGTACTCACCGTGGGTACGGGTCGGGGAGTCTGTGTCCCTTAGACCAGCATGTCCACCGACCGCGACCGGATGGAGAAGTCCAAGCACAATCTCCTCAGCAGGGGTAAACTCCAATTTAGATGGGAAGCCACCTCCAGTTTTCATGCTGAAAAGAGAAAATCGTTTGGTATTCAGAAAAGGGGCATACAGCACATCCCAAACATTATATTTAGCGAAAACATTTATTTACCTGTAATTATGCCTTTTAATTTCTTTTTGCCGTACAGCATACTTCAGATCAGAGATTTTCTTCTGAATTTGGGACACATCTTTCCTCTCTTCCCCCGCTGCATTTACTTGTCGGAGGATGGTTTCAAACAATGCCATCTTGCGCTGCTTGGTGGTGTGTTTGGATTTGCTCCCATATAGCTCGTCATAGTATAATGTAAGGCCACTAGCCAATGCCATATTTTGGTCATGGGAGAATCTCCCACTCAACTGGCCGCGGCGCAATGTGCGGCCAGATGGTTGGCTTGGCTGCTCCTCCATGTGTGCAGACACATGTGGTGACATTATGGCCTGGGGCTGGGTAGGGGAATGGCCGGATTGGTGGCTTCCCAATGACTGGACTGGACTGGCCAAGGGACTGGGTGTTCTGGCGTGGCTGGCCACCGAACTTCCAGGTGTAGATGTGGTCATGGTTGCAATTCGGGGCCCTCTTGGGGGGCTAGGTTCCCGGCTGGTGCCAGGTCGGGGGCTCTGTTCCCGGCTGGTGCCAGGTCGGGGGCTTCTGGCCCTGGATGGGGTTCGGGCCCTGTAGGGGCTTCTGGCCCTGGATGGGGTTCTTCTGGCCCTGGATGGGGTTCGGGCCCTGTAGGGGCTTCTGGCCCTGGATGGGGTTCTTCTGGCCCTGGATGGGGTTCGGGCCCTGTAGGGGCTTCTGGCCCTGGCTGGGCTTCTGGCCCTGGATGGGGTTCTTCTGGCCCTGGATGGGGTTCGGGCCCTGTAGGGGCTTCTGGCCCTGGATGGGGTTCGGGCCCTGTAGGGGCTTCTGGCCCTGGCTGGGCTTCTGGCCCTGGTTGGGGTTCTTCTGGCCCTGGATGGTGTTCGGGCCCTGTAGGGGCTTCTGGCCCTGGCTGGGCTTCTGGCCCTGGATGGGGTTCTTCTGGCCCTGGATGGGGTTCGGGCCCTGTAGGGGCTTCTGGCCCTGGCTGGGCTTCTGGCCCTGGATGGGGTTCTTCTGGCCCTGGATGGGGTTCGGGCCCTGTAGGGGCTTCTGGCCCTGGCTGGGCTTCTGGCCCTGGATGGGGTTCTTCTGGCCCTGGATGGGGTTCGGGCCCTGTAGGGGCTTCTGGCCCTGGCTGGGCTTCTGGCCCTTCTGTGCGGGCTGGAGGGGCTTCGGGCCCTTCTGTGTGGGCTGGATGTGCTTCGGGCACTGCTGTGGGGCCTGGGTTGGCTAAGTGCCCGGCTTGAAAGCATGGCTGGTGTGGGCTCCCTTGGGCGGCCTCTTCTGGGGGCAGAGGTGGTGGTGGCTGCTGTGGCCTGTTTTTTGGCCGCAGGGGCACGTGCCTTTTGGGCCCTTTTTTGGAAAACGGAGGGTCCAGTGTCCCTTGGTGGGGCCGAGGTGGTACTTGCCTTCTGGGCCTTCTGGGACCTTAGCTTCTTCGGTCGTTGCTGGGACCTGGTTGTTGGGCCCTCAGAGGTCTGGCTTTGCTGGCCGCGTTTAGCTGCTGCCTTTTTTGGTGCCATTTTGTCCAAAAGCTCAAAGAGAATGAGCTTTGGGTGCAGGGACCTTTAAATCATGCGCCCAGCGTCTGACGCCTATGCGCACGACTACGCGCTCGTACGGACGTACGTTCGTGCGGACCCAGGAAACCGCTGGGGTTTCACTTATCTGCTGCCTGGAAGAAGACTAAAGATGGCGCCCACTATCTTCACCCGTCAACAGGAAGAGATCCTCATGCTGGTAAGTGGCTGCCTGTGCATTTTAATGTAATAGTCAATGCTGGCCTAAATGTAAATGATGCGTTTGGAACTAGTTTGGTGTCTCTTAATGTTTAATCACTGCCTCCTCACACTTCATCCTCAAGGGCCGAGCCTGGCCACGTTTTCACCTGTCTATGCTGATGTCCTAATTCGGCCAATTGCTCCGGCTTAGCAACAGTTAATTAACCTGTGGAGTAGCGGGGCGAGCTGTCAAACCTGGCCTGTCTCGGACCTTGATGCGGATGTTTGAGGAACACTGTTTTCCTAAGCCATAAAAACACAACGGGAAGCCACACACGTGGGCCAAAAGCCTAAGCATTAGGCTACATCTTGGATCTTTAAAACATCCTAACATGCCCTAGATGCAGGTGGCCTGATTGTTGAGGTTGGCTATTATCTGTATGTACATGGTGTGTGATACATATAACATAAGACCAGACTGTCAATCACAGTCAACGTCCTCTTTAAGGCACTCCCCAAAAATGGCGCCCATTCGAAATGTGTGTGTTAATGTCATTAAATACTCAACTTGTGATGCAACACATATGGGTCTGTGTGTAAAAGTACAAGCTCTGTGTCCATTATGTTTTTCAGATTATGCTTCAGCGCCGGTATGACTTCGCGCCCAATGTGTGCGAGAAAAGGGACATCGCCCGGGAGATCATCGCGGAGATACACCGTGTGACCAGCACCACCTTCACTCACACCCAGATAATGCAGCATTGGTCGGACCTGAAGCGTCTGCACATGCCCCGGGTGCGGAGGTTTTTTGGGATCCATTTCCCAAGTAAGTACTAAGCAATTGCATGGTATATGTTCCAAATGTCTAAGTTATGCCTTTATTTATAATGACTTTTCTTTGGTAGTGTTGGAAATGGATTTCAGAATTCGCCGCACCCGGAGACGTACAGGCCGACCAGTGCTGCATGACTCTGCTTCTGTGAGTGAAGGTGGTGGATCTCCCGGGCGACGGACCTACCCCTCCTCTGTGGCCTCCTCAGACCAGCCCCTGGACCTTACCACAGAGGAGGGGCCAAGGCGCGTGGGCGTGGAGTCATACCTGGCCACGCATGGGGAAGGCTCTGGTATGTCACTCTTCATGTATAGGCACAAAGATATACATGGCAGGCCAAAAACTAAGTTATCCTTTATTATGTATTTGTAGAAGCTTCAGGAGCGGGTGAGATAGTGGAGGAGGAGGCAGCAGAGATGCTGGAAGGAGATCCTGGCGAAGGTGAGTGATGTCAGCCAGACTGGGAGCCAGATATGTTGGGGATAGTGACTATCTACAAATACTAACCAAATGTCACATGTTTCTCCAGGGACTTCTTCACAGCCGAGCCAGGACCAAGGGCAGTCTGTTGGCCCCAACCAGCCATCTGTCGGCCACCAACTCCGTAAGTCTCCATGCCATTATTCATATTAATGTTTGCTTAGCTAATAACACACACATAACTAAAGGCGTAGCCAATGTGTAGTTCACACTTTAATGTGGGCACTTCGTTAGCTTAAAGAGGACCCTAACTAGTATTAAGAACCAAAGACTTAGCCATCACACTGTACCTACAGATTAGAAACATGGAAAAACACCCTTCACCCATCTAATGCATGTTATTAGACAGAACCCAACCAATATTGGGGAATATGGAATGCACAATATTTACAGGCAGCATGGGATACAGATTGAAAAAAGGAAGGTGCTGCCATGCATTGTGTGAGTGATGACCTTTCCCACAACCCAGCTATGCTCTGGATTCCCAACGCACCACTGTAACCTACTCCCCTGTACTTTATCCAACTCTCCACTCCTCATTAAGTGTTATGCTTCAGAGTCCAGATGGCGGCGCTGTAATCCCCAAAAAAGCCTAACTAACTTTTAGGTGGGGCAGAATCATTTGTGAATAGTTTTTGTTTTTCATTAAATAATGTTGAAGGTCCGGTTTAAGGAGTTTAAACACTTACCTGTGGGAAATGCATTAACTGTATCCCTTGGAAGAAGGACATATGTCATGCATTTACATGTATTTGATTAACCCTAAATCTATTTCCAGCATACAAACCGGTCTGGGACTCCTATTTATGTTTCTTTCTCTATTGGTTACAGGGATGATCCCCAAAACCTTGGCGGGTAAAAAAAAACGAATGAAGGAGTTGGTGGCCGAGCTGCTGGCCATACAGGCAACGTTGGGGCCAACAGATGAAGAAGAGGATGATGAATAGTGCCCTTGGTCCTGGCTCCTTTGTTTCACGTTTTTTTAAAGTTGATACAATTTTATAAAGTTTTTAATTGTTTTTTAAAAAAAAAAAAAATATATTTTTTAAATACAAAAACCCACAAAAAAAAAAAAAAAAGTTTTACTGTTAAAAACAAATAAAATAATTCGATATGTTTTCCAGAGGCCAAAAAAAAAAAACGGTTTTCAAAAAAAAAACAAAACTAGAAAAAAAAAGGTTGAATTTTATTCAAAAACAAAGAAAGAAAAAATTTTAAATAAATTATATTTGAAGCCTTCCTAAATGTGTCTTTTCTAATATGCACACACCCAAAAAATTACACAAACCAGAAACAACACACTTAGAAACATATAGACATATGTAAATTATGTGATTTTCTTACGTTTTATGGACCGAGAAATGAAGTTGGATGCAGGCGCTAAGGGGTTTAGGTAAGTTTGAGGGAGCGAGAAATGAAGTTGGATGCAAGCGCTAAGGGGTTTAGGTAAGTTTGAGGGAGCGAGAAATGAAGTTGGATGCAAGCGCTAAGGGGTTTAGGTAAGTTTGAGGGAGCGAGAAATGAAGTTGGATGCAAGCGCTAAGGGGTTTAGGTAAGTTTGAGGGAGCGAGAAATGAAGTTGGATGCAAGCGCTAAGGGGTTTAGGTAAGTTTGAGGGAGCGAGAAATGAAGTTGGATGCAAGCGCTAAGGGGTTTAGGTAAGTTTGAGGGAGCGAGAAATGAAGTTGGATGCAAGCGCTAAAGGGTTTAGGTAAGTTTCTGGTTGAGGGTGCGCATGCGCAAGATCTTATATACATAAGAACGCACGAATCTAAGAGGCCAAAAACCAAGGAAAACCAGAGGCAAACGCAAGTAATTGGAAGAGCTGGACGATGGAAGCCGCCGACAAAACAGGCTGCCGCCGCCACAGGTGAGCACATGAACGTGATTTTTACGATTGGCAACTGACTGAGGCAAGTTCGGGAGATATCATACGAACGGACGTATCTTTTAGGATAGAAACGTATTTGCTTATTGAATCACTCGCAAGTTCTTACGAACGCACGAGCGGACGTGAAAAATAGGATGATCGTGAGCCAAATCCAAGCTGTTACATGTTTCTTTGAATCAACCCATATATGTTGCTTTCTCCTTCTCTAGATCTCTTTTCCACATTTCCTCTCTTTTCATAGTGTGTGTGTGTGTGTGTTTTTCTGGGGGGCGGCATTCTCTCTCTTTCCTTCTGTCTCTGTTTCTTTATTTCTCTCTTTCTCTTGGGTTTTTTCTTACTCTCTCTCTTTCTTTCAATTCTTTTGCATTCGTATTCCAGTCCACTATTCTGGATAGAAAGCAAGCCCTGTGATATCTCACTATGTCCGGTGCACATAATTCACCCAGTTTTGGGTTTGGTTAAAAGCATGTGATGCAGCCTAGGTGGTTTCTATAAAGTTGGTGAATATTTTTTGTATTGTTTTAATAAAACCTATCGGGAGATATACAGGAATGGTCTGCATCAGGTATAACATTTTTGGCATTAGATTCATCTTTAAAACTGCAATCCGATCATGACAAAGTAAGAGATCTCCAGGAGGACAGGTACATTTCAAGACTTAACTAATGGTGAAAAGTTTAGGAAGAAAAGTTCCATGATGTCTGTGGTCACTAAGATAATAAAAAAAAGGCATTGGGGATGTTATTTAAAGGGAAATGATTTATCCAGTTGTTTAGCCAGATCTGGCTGCATACAGATTTTGAGAGCTACGAATTTCACATAGTTAATTTTGAGATGTTCCCCATCACAATCCCATTTGTTTCACCCTCAGTATAAAAGATTGCAAAGTAATCGCAAATATTAAAGGCAAGGGATAACCCTG